>JAXGGA010014407.1:0-32228 GCA_038373865.1 Uloborus plumipes
CCTTCCTAAATAACGTTAACAGTAATATTGAGAGATATTTTTTCTGTTAATTATGCATTTAGAATTTGTTTATTGATTCAAGATTGTATGGAAAATTTACTAGTTTGCGAGTTCATTTAAATAAAGTGAATTAAAAATTGAATTCATTTTAGCTATAGCAACAAAACAAAAGCAATAGGTGTTTTTTTGTTTTTTTTTTGATGAAACATTCATTAGGCACGTTAGGTTTTTTTTATTATTTATTTATTTATTTTGATTTATTTATTTATTTTTTGAGATGGGAAGAAACAATTGAACTCGCGACACTGTAACCGTTACCAATGTTCCGGTATATATAAATATGTACGTGTATTTGTGTATGTACGTACATAGATACACGAGTGCGTGTTGACATTAGAGATAGAAAAAAAACACTGACGATTCAAAAAATACGCACGTTTAAGTTTTCACTTCTGTCGGCACTCCCGGAGTATCAGCTTATTATTTTTTTTCGAACAAGCTTCAGACAGTCAGAAAGTAAGTTCTGTTACTGGCAATAGGAACCTTTCATTTCAAGAAAAAACAAAAATATTCCTTTAAAAGTATTTAACCAAATAAAAAGTTTCAGGCAATGGATGTGAATGTTAAATTGTAGCATTTAAAAACTAAATACAAATCTCCAAGTACTAAAATTATATTTTGATAAAAATGGTAGAAATATTCTTATGAAAGTTCACATCGAAAACATATCACTATCCAGCAAAAGAATTGGCACAACTCAAAAAAAAGAAAAGAAAAAGAAAAAAAACAGCATTTGAGAAACTCAAGCAACACTGCTTGTAACTGATTAAATACTACATTAAGAGCAAAATAAAATGTTTATTAGTTTGCTTTTGTAGTCAAAATTAATATCATATAATTTAAGAATGATTCTTCTATGATACGGAGCTTAAATGATGAAAGTTACGGATGTTAAATGAAGTCACTAGTGATTACACTTTAAATCTCCACGTCGCATGAGTTATTTTAAATACATTTAATTTAGATTTTAAATCACTAAGTAGCTTTTTTTTTTTTCAATTTTCCAAAATGTATCACTTCTGTAGCTGGTGTGTGATAGAATGATTGCGTTTCAAATTTTAGTGGAGAAAAGCACATGTATTATCACTCTGAGAGAGAAATATGAACTTCCAAAAGCGAAAATATTGTGGAATTCTCAATTGTCTAAAAGAATAATTAAAAGAGAAATCTAAATAAATTATTTAAACATTATTTTCGAATACGTTCCAAAACAAAATAAATAAATAAATAACTAAACCAGGTAATCATAATACAATACGCTGAAGATTTTGCTTACTTGTTAACCCTGATTTACTCTCTGCAACATTAATCAATCATCATTGAAAGTATTCATATTTGCTTATTGCACGCAGTACCTTTTGCTTGCAATCAGTATTTTGTTATATACTAAGTAATTTTATTTTAATTTGAGGGGTTAAACTCTTCATTAAAGAATTAGCTTCATCACTATTTGTGAGCGAAAAAAAAGACCAATTGCTATTAATAGCAGCTATATCATAATCTATAACATGGCATTAAAAGCTCTTTAAGCACGAAAAAAAATGAAAATATAGTTACTCTTCTTGACTATTTGGTTCATAAGAAAGACTTTATACTAACATTTCTAACCAAAAACTTTTCTACTGAAACCTACTAGCTTAAGAACTGAAGAAAAGGAAGAAAAAACCTGTTTCCACAACTGCTGTCTGAAAAGTATTTGAGAATCGCTTTGTAAGTTTTAGAACTTGTTTCGCTTTCTTTTCTTTCTTTTTTTCCTTCCTTTCTTTCTTCGTGCGTTTTTCGCTTTTTCTGAAAAATGAGACCCATTACCCTTGTAAATTCACCTTCGTTTCTTTTCGAGGCTAAGAGATTTTGTGAAAAATATCTGATATTTAAATGTTTGTTTCACAGTGTGGAAAGTGTTTGGGTGAAAATTCTGTTTCCGTTTGCTCTCTTTACATCTGTTTTGTCTTCGCCTAGCAAAAGTCTAAAAACTTTTACCCAAAATGACATTGAAATCTTTTCACAAACTGATTTTAGTTTTGAATAAAAATTTTCTTTCTAAAACACTAGCTGCCTTGTCCGGCGTATCACGGTCCACCTCGAAAGTAAAAGTTTTTTTTCAAGTGAAGCATGTTCAACAATCAGAGTTAGATAAAAGAAGAAATCAACAAAATTTCTCGCTGACGCATTTTGTTCAGAACAATTTTATGATTAAAATGTGAAGTTAAGATCTCTTTGATTTTTTTTTTTTTTTTAAGTTTCAAAAACTCAGTTAAGTTTATATTTAGGTGTGACCATCTGTTTCACGGATTTTCTCTGGAGAAAACACTCTAATGTGTATTCTTTAGCATCAAAAGAACCTTTGTGCCACATTTGGCAAGCATCCAAAGAAAACTATGAGTTTGTAAGGAGACATACACACCCACACATGTTCGTTTAAAAATGTATAGATTCCAGGTATTTCTTATAGACTGAAAGTTTTTTTCCCTTTTACATGATGTATGCTCATAGTGTATACTTATTTTTGTTTCATTTTAGTTAGAATTGTTTTCACTCAAAGTTTAACTGAATGAGCTTTCAATGTGTAGATAAACAATCTGTTCAGCAGCAATATGGTTTCAAGAACCGTTGTTAATTTTATTTTTTAGTCTTAAATTCATATTCGAGGTAGCTCTCTGATTTAATTGTTTTTACAAAAAGATCTAGACTAGCAATGATCAGTGTAGCAACTGATACTACGTTCAAAAATATTGAGCAAACGTATTCTTTGTTTGAAATTATACTGTAAAATAGTTACAATGTTAATCACACTGCTAAAAAACGAAATATAAAAGCTAATTTTTCGTATAACAACTAACAACCCCAGGAGTAACAATCAGTAGAAAGAAATAACAATTATTGTAATTCACAAAATTGAATCGTATGTTCCAGCTTTTAAAACATACAAAATAATTGAATGTCAGCCTTTTTACACATCGTTCAACTAAAAAGGAATATGGTGTTAACATTCCATTAACATAAACTTAGCATATTTTATCATAATTATCTTTAGCGTTGAAATGATAATTTCGTAGAAGGAACTAGATATTTGAAAAATCCTTTTAAATCCTGCGTACTCCAACAAATGTATTATGCTGTAAATAGATTATACTTTGGTAAACTATTCTAATCTAAGCTGAAAACCAACCAGCTTAAAAACTGTTTCAGAAAATTTTAATTAAATTTACAAAAACATCAGTTTTTATTAACCATTTTGATGAAATTTTAAGAAATTTTAAATTTCTCAACATGAACTACATGGCAGTATTCTTTCGATGGGTTTGAATATGATTTTGAAAAGGGGTCAGTTCAGACGAACTAATTTTTGAAACTTCTTGCGTTTTGCATAAGTTAAAAACGTTAAATTATAATTATTTGAAGGGATATAGTAGAAAATATTACTATCAATTCTTTTAAAATATTTTTAAATGCAATTTATTATGTTGTTGGAAAAACTACCAAGTTTTGTATTTTCAGAATAAACCGTTCTTTAACCCAAGCGATAATAAAAATTGTAAACGGAGGGAAAATTGAATTCTTATTTGTTCTCCAAAAAGTTGCAGACAAGTTCAAGATGAAAAATGTGTTTTCTTTGTCAGAACAATAGAATTTTTCTAAAGACAGTTTTTCGAAAGAAATGTTGTCAAGTTTTTATATTTGTTTTTTAAAACTCTTATTCTCTCACAAAGCGACCTTCAGTGTTACCAACAAACAATGAGAAATAGGAGCAACTGCTCTTTTTCTTTCATAATCATAGATGAAGACAATATACATTTTTTTCACTATTATAGCTTTTATAATGAAGTATATAAATTTTAACTAGTAACTTTAAAACCAGTTTACCGGATACCAATATACCAATATACCGGATACCAATATAAACATTTCCGATTGAGCTAATATTTTGCACACATCATTTTTTTGTTCATTGGAACAAAATAGGGGGGTGGGGGCGAACTTTTTCAAAAGTTAAAAAATAAGGGCCACCCTAATATATATATATATATATATATATATATATATATATATATATATATATATATATATATATATATATATATATACTGGGGAACAGTCACTTTGCGGCATTCTAATTTAAAATCAATTTCTTATCAGACAAGTGTGCTGAATACTAGAAAATTATTACATTTGTCAAATAGGCTCTAGTTTTTGAGTTAAAGCCTATTAGCTATTTCACTAAGAAAACAGAAATAAAAATACAAATATGTTTTGAAAAAAAAAAAAATTAAGATCCTTTGCCAGAACGATATAAAAGCATAAAATGTATATGCTGTTCATCAAATTATGAAAACAAAATTTTCAGAAAACTTTTCTCTGTAAGCTTTTCTGTGATGGTATTGCTCAGGAAAATCTCTTGTTAAAGTACGACAAAAGTCTGCCGTCATGTGGCAAACCCGTCGACTTTGGTAATTTTCTCCCATTATTATGATGTCCTGGTAGTGCCGATCCCCTTGATCCTCACTGTAGTCGCCCAGATTATCTGGAAATCTGTTCAAATGGCTGAGCAAAAAATGTCATTTAATGCTCATAGTAGCTTTTAATGCATGAAAATTTTGAAGCAATTTAGCAACTAATTCTGAATAGTCTGGTGCGTCATGGCGCCTCAAAAAATGTTTGACAACTAAGACAAGGCTTAGCCGTGCTTCAGATTCTATTTGCGTCATATGGATTACAAATGCAGTGTCTTTTATAAGAGCATGGCTTTGCGGTCCATCGAAGATACCTGCTTCTAATGTTTTCATGCTCAGAATTGGAAATTTTTGACGCACATATTTAAAACAAGTGTTATCAAGTGCTTTGGTGAACTGTTTAATTCTGTACCTCAGAACCAGACTAACGTAAGTCCATTTTCGTCATTTTTCAGTAGAGGGGGAAAACGATGTATTCGACAATCGTTTTTCCCCTCTACCGTAAAATGACGAAAATGGACTTACGTTAGTCTGGTTTTGAGGTACAGAATTGTCCCAAGCTTTATGGGAAGTGGTGGAAAAAGATTAATCCCTCGGCTTATCGGTGGTTCATGAATCACGCTTGCTTTTCCTATTTCCATATTTTTCCTCTAAGACCAGACTTTTCGAATCCAATGGTGTATTTGCGCGACTATCCCATAGACACATGAATCAGTGATAATTAGTACATATTCACCTTGTTGAGCTAATAAAAAATTCATCATCTTCAAGTGTAGAGTTAACACAACGTTTTCGTAAAGAACTCATATTTCTCCAGACAAAAAACACTTTTAAACTTTCAGTAAGACACGAACTGATATTTTTAAGATCTGATACCTAATTCGTCAAATTGTTATACCTATGAAAAAGTAATAAAATTTAGAGGGAATACACGAATTCATAGATCTTTTGGAGGTAGTTTAAATTTTTTCATTGATATCTTGTGTTTCGTTTATCTCAAGAACCAGAGTCAATTCAAAAAAAGTAAATGCATACTGTGTATGTCTGATGCAAGTGTTTTCAAAAACTATTAACAAAATAAGTGCCGCAGAGTGTTTAATTTTTTTTTGTTCCGCAGTGATATATATATATATATATATATATATATATGTATATAAATAAACCGATTGCTTCCACCACTGAGTATACAAATAAAAACCTTGTCTTGATTTAATTTTTAATTCTTAAAAAAGAACAGGAACAAAATAAAAATGAACCAGTATGTTCTGGCCAGCTTGAAACTTTACTTTTTATCTGTCTCGTCAAGTCTTAGATCAAATGTATACCATTCATGAAATCGCAACTACAAAACTCTGATATTCACGAAAACTGGAAGATGCCGATGATTGTAAATAGGAGACCCTAATTCATGGACGTTAAATGTTTGACATTAATGCCATTGCAGGAAATGAATCTCCTTTGCCTACATGAATAAAGGAGTAGAGAAATATACCTATTTACGTAAGGTTGCCATAAAGCAACATATAATCTTCGGGAAATTATTTCACGACAGCCCCAATTTTCCAATTATCGAAATACCTGTTCAAAAACAGAATCAAAGAGCAAAATTTAAAATCACTGTAAAAGAATCGCTTCTTTATTTAATAAACTTTACGTAAAATTAACGTCTAAATAAACCAGTTGTTCCAACCACTTCGTAGCTAATTGAAAACGTTATATTGATTTTTAGTCAAAAAAAACCGAGAACAAAATAAAAATTTAAAAATTGCAGTGAAGAGCTGCTCCATTAAACAAATCTTAGTCACTAATTACGTATATATAAAAAAAGAACATTTCGTGAAAGATAACAAAATGCAATAGTACTACTTTAAACAAAGGAGAAAATTTTCAATTTAAAATGGGAATTCTCATGAAAAAACAACTGATATGCGCTTTGAAAGAAACGAACGTTAGACAAATGTAACTATAATGCAAAACACTTAAGAAGCAAGAAAACAAAGAAAAGTTTCTCGCCTACATTTCCCAAGCTGTTGAAACCAACATTTAAATCTCAGATATTTTTCGTAAAATCCTTTGGGATCGAAAAGAAACAAATGCGAATTTACAAGGGTAATGGGATTCATTTGTCAAAGGAAAGGAAAGAGCTATACAGAGAAACAAAAAAGCGTGAAACAAGTGCAGTGCAACTTACGGAAGCGATTCTTTGAATAGTTTTCACACTACATTTGTAGAAAAAGACTGTTTTTACCTTCCCACAGGTTCAAGACGAAGAAATATGTTTTCTTAAAGAAATGCTTCGATTTACATGCATTTAGTCAGGAAAGCCTTTGGAAAGCTTTGTAATAAAGCAAATGTTTCGGGTACTGATTTTTTTTTTTTTTCGTTTTCTTATGTAAAAATTTATACTGCGTTTGTAAACTTTGAGATTTTAATTTTGTGTTAATAAAATAAATACATTGATTTAAATAAAGCGTATCTACCTTAGAAACAAAAAAAAATAATAATTGACAGTTATATTTTACTTATAATGTTTATATACGTATTCTTTCCCCCTCTTCTTTGACTTTTGTTTTAGGAAAAACAAAATTTTCGGTTTGACTTTATTTTTTTTTCAATTATTTATTTATTTTTACTTTTACTTATTTATTTATTTTTATTTTCATTTATTAATTTATTTATTTTTGAAACATGGTGGAATAGTTTTTTATTTCATTCATACGCATCATGCCCTTCCTTTCTCATCACTGTCAAATTTTAAACACTTTAATTTTCATACATGGTTAAAACTCTACAAGAAACGTAATTGCAAATGATTTCGAGAATCACTTTTTATCACATAATTGTTTCCGATAATTGAAAGCAAAAATGAAAAGCAAATTGCGGTTACTTAAAGAAGGGCAAAAATAGATGCTGCGTTTTTAATTTAAATGATTTGTTGTTGATTTAAAGTAGATAAGAAGAGGGTATTGCTTAATATTTGAATAACATGAAATAAGGGTTTAGCATTTTGGTGCTATCAAGAAGGAAATATTGTCAATAGCTCAACAAAGATTCTCATAATATAATAAGCTGAAAGGACAGTCGCGCTCTTATATTCTGCAGTAAAAGATAAAATCTGTTTTCTCACTTTCGAAACTTTAACTGTCGTCATGTTTTCCAGCACTTTAGTCTAAAGTTTTCCAAAAAAAATCCAGTCTAAGGCTCAGGGCCTAATATCTCGCTCATTTATGGTTCAATTGGCATCAATCTTTGTACGTGCATCATATTCATAAAAAAATAAGAAAATAATCACTATACGTTAAAGTTCAAGCTTACACACTGAGTATACAGGGTGTCCACTCCTATCGTGGACCAATAGCTAATTTCTTAACCGTTAGAGATAAGCATATAGTTCATTTAGGAAAAAATCTCTAAATTACGAAAGGAATTTTGGGTCTATTCAATGTTTTTCAAAAATTTAAATTTTGAAAGAGTTACGAAATTTAGATTTTTATGCAGCCCCCCTGTCCTATCAATCATATTTAGTAAAACATTCTTGACACTGTAACGTTTAAAACTAAAAAAAAAAATCACTGTTCAAAATTTGATTTTTTGAAAAACATTGAATAGACCCAAAATTCCTTTCGTAATTTGGAGATTTTTTCCTAAATAAACTATATGCTTATCTCTAACGGTTTAGAAATTAGCTATTGGTCCACGATTGGAGTGGACACCCTGTATATCTATCTTTCTTTCTATCTATATCCAGCCTCTTTCCCCGAAACTCCAATTAACTGAAAGTCGAACTAGGTATCGATAGATTCGTAATTTTTCAGTCTTTATAATTTTTAATTTACAGAATTATACGACTTTAATTAACGGAGATGTCAATTAATAAGCTTTTTCTTCGACATATTTCCTCCTCCGAAGCGACTTTGAATTCTGTTGAAACAAGTAAGTTATCTCTAATGGTTATTGAAAAAATAAGTATTAAATGTTCAATATATTGGTGTAAAACCGCTGAACATTAAATCTGCAGTTTTTGGCTAATCTAGATGCCTTGGCAGCTAGTATATATTAAACTGCATTTGATAAACACAAAAACATTATCAAAAATTCCAGATTTATTTTAAGGGAAGAGAAAAAATCAATCTTCATACTTGAGGTACTCAAACGTCGTTTTTTTCCTCCTGCGGTGAACAGTTCCTACTCAGATGTGCAGAATATGCAGCACTTTATCATATCCTCCACCCAATTTTCGGTGCCTTAATAAGGACACAGAAATCGTAATAATGCCAATCATGGCTGCATTGAGCTATAGGCTACTCTTCTAGGATTATCAAGTAGCTGCAAAAATGGCGGTACATAGCGGCATTTTTCTTTTTGAATTCGCCAACTACATAATAAAGGCTTTCTAGAACAATTAAAGCTTTTTTTTCACACCAGTAAACAACAGTGAACCATAAAGAAACAAAATTTAATGTAAATAAATAATTAATTTCTAAAATTTGAGCTTTATTCCCTGATATTTATAATAAAAATGGTATAAAAAAGAAAGAAAAGAGAAGAAAAGAAAAGAAAAGAAAAAACGATTTTTTTCTCACTTCAATTTATTGCTGAGCCTCTAAATGCACGATGATTCAATGGTATTTCAAGATTTTCAACTTAAGCATATCAGACAAAATTGTAAAAACAATTGGTCCCTTTTTTCTTATCCGCCGCTGTATACATATTATACACACTCAAAGTCATATTTTCAAACTTTCCAAAACAGTATACATGTTGAATTCTATGATATTGTGTAAATAGTAAATATAAAGTCTTAAATTGTCTCCTGAAACCTAATATATCCACAACAATTCAATCTGACACTTTAAAATGAGAAGCAAAACTTTTTTTTTCTTTCTTCCAGTGATACTGACGTATATTTAAGTCTTCTTGTCAGCAAACATGCGTCGAAGAAAATCATCTCGCAGGAAATATTAATAAAAGAAAAATGAAGACAAAAATCTAAAATAACAAAAAATTACATGATGGCTTTTGTTTTGACAGGTTTTAATCTTAAGTAACATTTTGTATTGGTAGGACTGTTTTAGTCCTTGTGTGATTTTTTTTTATTTTTTCGTTTGTTTTTTTTTAATAAAATGACTTCTATAAGCTAGGATTTAGAGGTTATATTACTCATATTTATTTTCTTGCAACATATATTGTCATGTTTGGCGATTTAACTTGCGTTGTGTTTTTTGATGAAATAGGATGCTATATCCTCTTCAGTCTCAATTGTAGGTACATATATGTGTGCCTTTAAAATTTTTATTTATATTTGGTTTCAAAGCAAATTATAACGAAAAACACTATGCATTATAAAATCTAAGATTTTTCATCAACCCCAATTTTTTTTTCTATGTATTATTCAGAGATAACAAAGGTTTAAAACTTAAAATTCATGGTTGAAAAAATCAGGACCGAAGAGGATATTTTATAGTGAATTTATAATAATTTAACTAAGCTATCTGTGCGACTTTGTCAACAGTAAGTTTAATTTTACGATAATACTAGCACCTTCGGCGGCTGGGTGAATTTCTTTTTAAGTTATGAGGGTGTTTCCTTCAGTAAAAAATACAACTTTTGGTGAGATACTGTAGAATAAGCAAATAAAATAACATTAGCAAAACGAACATTTTCATGTTCCCGACAATGGAGACACTATAAGCTGACTAACAAACAAAGCGAAATCCAAAAGTATAAATCTCCCTTGCAATTTATTTAATAACTTTACTGACTGTATTATAATTATCATTTAGTTTTGATTTTGGCAACGATTAAAAAATACTACGTCACTTCCGTCACACTGCAAAAGGATTGCAGATCAAGATTTCAAAGCTTCGCATAAAAAGTTTCGATGCAAAAATTTAACTTTTATAAGAACTTATCTTCATATTCTAAAAACTTAAAAAGTATTAATAGCTATAAGAGTTATACATTGAAAAATGCTTAAAACGTAATTATTTCATCCAATTAAAGTTATTTGCATTAAAATGTTCACTCTCATTAGCAATATTTTACGTGAAAGAAAAAAAACTTACTTTGTTTCAAGCTTTAGTCTGAACCATTTTAGTAAAAATTTAATAAGTTTGAAAAAGCTTCTTGACTCATTAATTTTTTCAACCATTCAGCTTGTTTTATGCATTTCTTTTGAATATTTATTTGAAAATATTGTGAAAGCAGAACATAAATAAACAGGGGAAAATACTACAGACATAAATTTGTGCTCCTCTTTTAATGATCACGAGAAAAGCAATTAAAAGTATTAAGAACTTTTCTTTCAATCTGAAAGTTAAATTATTTGTTTCGTACTAAATGCATTTAAACATTTTTATGCCAGTAAAAGAAAATTTGCAACTTTGTAATTTGTATGTGTTTTATATGCTCATTATGTGCATTTTCTTTTCTAAAAAATGCAATTTAATGTTTTCGGAGGTCTTTAAAAAAAATGAATGGATCTATCAGAGAAGCAAGAATTAATTACCGTAAAACTTTTTTATATTGCTTCTGAAGAGTGAGAGGTATCATTTACCTTAATAGCTACTTTTATTGCTTCCACCAAAGAGTTAAAATTATACGCACAAAGTCAGTTTCTTCAAATCTGTAATTTTGACGGTGACATTATTACAGAACACTGGTTTGAAACCCATTCAGCTTTATAAAATTAATATACATAAACATTGATCCGAACCTCGATTAAGCGAATCTCTCTGTTAACCAAAGTCTTTCTCATCTTCTAAATATCGGCTTGATTTAGTGGTTATTCTCAAAGTATTGCCAATAATACCAAATTGACCAAGATTCGAAAAAAATCATTTTTTCGCCAAACTTAGCGACCAACAGCTTGGAGATATGTTGCCAAGTGACTGCCAAATCATAGCATGACTTTAGACCGGATTGAAATTAAGAGAAAATACCTGCTTAAGAAAATTCGAATGCTACTAGACTGAGATATACACAAATAGACCCCACTCAGAGCCTACATGCAAAATTAGAATCTTTTACGCTTTATCATTTTTGAGTTATGCGACATACATAAATACATATAAACATACATACATACATACATATATACATACAGACAGACATACACACGTACATACGTACATACAGACGTCGGGAGAAAACTCTTGATAAATAACTCAGGGACGGTCGAAATAGATATTTCGGCTGTTTATACGTTCATATGAACATATGCACGTGCTGATGGGTCTAAAGCACTACTAAATACTCATTCCGGGGTGAGCAAGCTAGAAGCTTGTACCGAAATTTACATGAAAATTTTTTCGCGGTCACAATACTTCTCTTACAATGTAAAAGGATGTAAAAGAAGCACTTTCTACGCCATTTACATTAGAACTGTGAAAAAAGACTTGGCACTAGAAAAATTTCAGAGTCGCCAAGGTCTACAGTTGTGACGTCTTACGGAGAAACGTATGAAATGAAATTGAATCTACGCAAAAATTAAAATAATTTCAAAAAAGTATATAACTTTGTCATTTTATTTTAAAAAATACAGTTAAGTCCTATGCTTTGAAGCATGGTTTCTCGGGAGAAAACTATTTTAAAATTTTAGAAAACACCCCTATTACAAGCCTAAGTTTAAAATTCCTTGAATAAAGTGCAAATATATGCGCAAAAATATCTCATTTATTAAAATGGATTATTATTGCACGTTGCAATTTGTTTAACGTAATTTTTATTAAAAATCTTTACTTATTTGTAATATTTAGATCATTTAAAACTGAAATAACTAATTATTTTGTAACTAAGAGATTCTACTTTTTGAGGAAACCTTCTAAACTGGAAATGATTCAACCAAGTTTGTTTCAATAGTAGTTTCTTAATGTTTAAATATATTTTTTATTGCTAACCGGATACTTACTAAGCATTTTGCCAATAACTTTCATTACTCAATTCAGAATTTTATCCATGAGGTCGAAATATGACAGTAAGTTTACACATCAGTAGCTCTTACAGAAAATAAAAACGTGCCATGAATAAAAGAAGCATGAATATAAAATGCATTTTAGAATATTTTTCACTTTCCGAATTGCTTTATAAAATTCCAAGAATAAAGGGTTTAAAATGCTGTAAAATTTCATAAAATGATATTGATGTAGGAAAGCAGGATCAAAGAAGTGACTTTGCGATTTTTTTTTTTTCTCTTACTAGCATGGGTGGAAAATTTGAAAGGGATTATTCTTGTAGCAGTTCTGCTCGGAAATATTTTGGAAGTTTAAAAGGGATTACATTTTGTACCATTATGCTTTAACAATTTTAAAAATTGCTCCCATGTAAGGGTATGTGGATCAATGTGAAATAGTCAAGATAATGTTTTTTCTTTTCAAAATGAGAAAATTCGAAATCTAGCGCATATAAAAATAGAACACTTATTTGATAAAGATAACTGATGAGAAAATGTTATTTTTTGTATTTAGTATTAAATTTGCAACTTCGAATAAAAGTGGAAAAAATTAACTTTGTTCGAAACGATAAAGAGTAAAGAAAAATGATGAGAAAATTTTCCTAATGAAGTATCGTCTGTTTGTTAGCTTTTTTTATTCTTTTTTTATATTAAAAAATGAATAAAACGAGTGAAAAACGACAAGCTAAAGTTAAAAAGGAAATAATTAATTATTAATTAATTAATCCGTGCATAAATAAAATGAAGAATATATGTGTGAATGTATGCGAGTGTATTCCCTATACAAATCCACAGTTTACGTCGGATCCGCACCAAATTTGGCAGGGAGGTACTGGCAAGGGTCGTTAGACTGTTTTCGATCGTAAAAAAATCAAAACGTTTGAATTTTAAGGATATGTATTACATAAGTACCAAAGCTTTTATATATATTTGTATAATATACGAAATTCAGATTAATTCCACACTAATTATGCACGCACACGTTCTGAAGAATATAAACCCGCTGTCATTTTGTTAGAAAATAGGTTCTGGCTTGATGTATGATACGAAAGAAAAACTGAGTTTTATATAGATAACTTGAACAAGAAGTAAAATAAACAAAAAATCCTTCGCATCATTTTATTTACACTGACTCGACTTTTTAACATTAAAAACAGAGAAATGATGTGAGTTTTGGAAAACATTAGAATCAAATGAATATCTCAACACTGCAATGATATTATTGATTAGTGTTTGTGTAAGGTCTTTGACTTAGTTTCTTGGAAAAAGCAAAGCAAAGAAGAAAAAACCTTTGAGTCGTTCTTAATACATTAATTTCCAATAGGTTCTGGCTTAATGTATGATACGAGAGAAAAGCTGAGTTTTATATAGATAATTTAAACAAGAAGTAAACTAAACAAAAAATTCTTCGCATCATTTTATTTTGACTGACTCGACTTTTTTAAATTAATAACAGAGAAATTATGTGGGTTTTGGATAGCATTAGTATCAAATGAATATCTCAACACTGCAATGATATTATTGATTACTGTTTGTGTGAGGTCTTTGACTTAGTTTCTTGGAAAAGCAGAGCAAAGAAAAAAAAAGCCTTTGAGTCGTTCTTAATACATTGATTTCCAATGATGCATTTTTCTTATTTTTGAACTTATTTCTGAAGTTTCGATGAACTGAAAACAAAGCTCGGTAGAAAAAGAGAGCCAATAGAAAACAATTCTTGGAAAACATTGCAGTTGTTTCTGTGGCCCATGATCTTAAATCGAAGCAAATACATGGACTAAAATTACGTCAACTGTTTTGAGAAGTTTAATTTCAGAATGATTAAACCTGATTATTTCCTTTCGGTTTCATTTCCAATATTTAAATATAAAATCAAGAGATAAATAAAAAACATAACTTCTGAGAATAATTACTACAATTTACGTCATTGTGCACGAAGCTTCATTATTTTAGTCTACTTTCGTTTAATTTAACTCTCAACCATGTTGGTGAACTTTGTTCTGCTTTATATTTATGTATACAGGGTGACAAGAAACAACTTGGACGAAGTTTCAAACTAAATATCTATAAATACCACTGAATTTTTAATGATATTGTGATAGGAAATCGATCCTAGAAAGCTACTAAATAGGTGAAAGTAAGTTAGTTGGGATAACCATTATGGTTCGCAAACGATCTGCCATACTTGAAATACATGAGCAAGAAACGAAAAAATGTGAAATTGTTCAACTGTTGAAGGCGGCTAAGCACACGGTTTTCTACACCATTAAAAGGTTTTTAAAAAGTCGAACATGATGATGACAGGTCAGGAAGAAGAAGATAACGCACAGTTAACACACCTAGCGATTGGAAGGGAGTCAAAAAGCGAGTTTAACGAAATCCTAGGATTTCAATGAGAAAGGTTGCTAGAGGGGTTAAAATCAATACAGAAACCACTTGTTTGATGGTAATAGTTGAGCTTGGTCTTCTCCCTTACAAAATGAAAGAGGCTCAAAAGCTAGCAGCAAAGAACAAAAGCACAAGACTTTAAAAGAGGAAAGAACTGTTAAAGCGGGCTGCAGATGATCATTGGAAAACATTGGTCTTCACAGATGAAAAACTGTTCTCAATTGAGCAAGCTCAAAATAGCCATAATGATAGAGTTTGGTCAGCAGAAGTACCTGAAACTTCTTAAATTGTTTTCGGCATCAACTACCCCTACCTGCAATGGTTTAGGGTGGAATATGTGCTAGTGGGGAAACACCACTTGTTTTTGTTGATTCAAGGGATAAAAAATAATCATCAAACTTACCGCAAGCCCATTTTGGAAGACGCCGTCTTACCTTGGTTGCAGAAGTTCTTTGAAAACCAAAGATTATCCTTCCAATAGGATTTTTCACTTGCATACAGAGCTAAAGACACTCAAGATTGATGCAAGACACATTTTCCGAACTTCATTGGAGCTCAGGAATGGCCCCCGTATGCCCCAGATTTGAACCCAACGGATTATTCTGTTTGGTTTATCTTGGAGACAAGGGTGTGTACTAAACCTCATAAAACTTTGGCATCGCTACAAAAATCCTTATGGAAATAAAAGAATGGAGTAAGTTGCGATCAATGGAGTAAGTTGCGGCCCGTAGCCGAAAATTTTGGGATATGCCTAAAGCGCTGTATTAATACTAACGGTAGTCAATTTGAAAACGTTTAAATATATTAGACACAATAATGTATTCATGCATATTTTGAAGTTTGGTCGCAATATTCTCATCAGCAACAAAGTTATAATGTACGACGCGCTTTATTTTCATCAGCAACAAAGTTATAATGTACGACGTGCTTTATTTTCATCAGCAACAAAGTTATAATGTACGACGTGTGTCCAAGTTATTTCTTGTCACCCTGTAAAATTGACCGTCAAAATAAACTAGAACGCTCAATGCTGCCTTGTGCTGTGGAGTATAATATCATTTTTTATTTTAAAAAAGAACTGGCGACAATACACACAGAACCCTCTTTAGAAATACTAAAAGCGTTTAAAACTAAAAAATAAAAACAAATTATGATCTAAAAATTGTGACTTTTAATGCAATTTTTGATGAAGAAATTTTGAAAGATTCAAAGTGTTGATTACCTTTTCAGTTTAAAATAATGGCTATCCCAAGCAATATAATGCTCTAAAATAATATATTGCCTCAAAATGTTAATGGAATTTTTTTAAATATTCTCCGACGGAAGTACAAAAAAAATCCTAGGTGCGAAAAATGAAAGAATTCTTTCATGGAATAAATGCACTCCCTAAGCAAAATCACATCATAAAGAAACTGCTGCTGACGGTGAAAATTTTGATTTTTATATCAGACATGTAATTAACATTTATCAAGTTGCTGGATTCCAGTTAATAATGCTGAGTCGTATATTTCGTACGTCTGACATTTTTACGTTAATCTAAAGCTTTTGGTGCTGGAAGCAAAAGTTTGGAAAGCGTAATTCTATGCTATTAAGCATTTTGGGGTTGTAATAACTTTTCTCATTGTCAGAGGTAAAGTAACTTCGGCCGGAAGAAATTGAGTTCTTTTTTTACACAAACATCTAAGAAATGCAGATTTTTTTTTTTTTAAACAATCAAGAAGATTACTTATTGGTCTTTTTCAGTCATATGAAAAAGCATTCCAGTTATTATTCCAGCAAATCATATGACTAGGAATTTAACATGAATCGTTTAATTTTTTTTCAGTAATATGTCTCTTTTTAGTTTAGTTGAATATCAAATGCACAAAAAAAGCCCACAACTTTGGATTTTTGCTAAACTTATTGGGAATTAAACATCATTCTTTGACAGAAAAAAATTGAAATTCTGTCCAGAACTTTAGGGATCTTTAAAAAAATAAATCTGTCAAACTTTATCACAAAAAAACCAGGCTATTTCTTACACGTTTTTATCGCATAAGTAAACTTTTGCCTACGATATCTTATCAACTTAAAACCATATTATTTAAATGATAACTCAAAAAGTTTGCAAAATTTCGATCTATAGGCACATTTAACCAGAAAACCACACGCCTAGTGAAATAATGCAAAAAGCTGAAATAATTTGCAATCGAAAGATCACCTCAAGACAAATTCTTAGCGCAAAAACTATTTGCCCTCGTCCCCGGTGAACGCGAACTTAGGTCGTGAAATGGTCGATTTTTTACGAAAAGTAGCCAATTTTTAAGACTTTGCAAGAAAGTATTTGCATCCATTTACAAATCATATCAAAGGTGTTCACTAAAACTCGCTAAATTTGACAACAATTCTAAAAATTTTCAGTAGACTTTAAAACCTAATATTTCGGTAACAGGGACACAAAGGCAAAAATGTATGCGTCTGGAAGCATGTTTTAAATGCTTTTTTAATTGTTACTAATTTTAATTTTTTTCCCATCATTACACTACAGTGTAGTTTCCTTGTAAGTTAAGGAAGTTCCTCCATTTGTTCTGCAGTTATTTTTAAATGAAAGCACAGTTTAATAGCAAAAGTACCATATTATTCAAAAATCATGTCTTATCTTTTTATTTCGTTTCCCTAAAATGATACCAGGCGAACAATAATGCTCGTCATAGCAACATTTTTAAACATCTTCAAAAACTTCAAAGACTGATGGCAAATGATGAACCAGTAACTATTTCAGTCATAAAACAAAAAAATGAAAAGGTAAATTAAAATTGATGCAAACTTATTACTTGTAGGCAATTCTTGGTTGAAAAAACTTTTGTATATCAAAAACAAATTCAACAAATTCATGTTTTTATTTATTTATTTATTTATTTAGTTACATTAATTGAGCAAAAGTAAATTCAGTATTGTACAATTTCATTTTCATATTGAATGATTTGTGACAATTGCTCTAGTGGAGTTCAGTTTGCAGCCATTTTTGTGAATATAATCAGTCATAATAATATTACGCATAATACTGAAAAATAATTTTCACATGAAGCAAAAATGTAATATTTGTGCTAATAATTTTTTTCCCAAAAAGTGCCGCTTTTAAATACTCTTCAAAGTAATGTAGCGCGTTTTTCAGAAAAATTAAAATAAACATTATGCATATTGTGTAATGTAAGATAAATTTTCTTTACTTACACTAGATCCTTCACAATAATAAAACAAATGACATAAAACATTCTTCAAAACTAAAATTTACCAAACGAAAATTCACTTTCATGTCCCGGTTCACTCATTTGTATTTTAAGTTGTAAGACACCTAAAGTATCCGGAAAATGTACCCAAAAAAAAAAACTTATCTAAAGAAAATATTTTATTTAACCCTAGTTTATTTCCCGAAAGTGCTACTAAGTTTTTGGTTTTGTAATTCGATTTCACCAAACAGATTCAGTGTCAAATCAGCTTGAAATTTCATTTCTCACTTTGAATAGATGGAATAACTTATTCTGTGCATGAAGTACTGAATATTTCATCGCTGGCTCCTGCCTATTGAATATTTCATTCAATACCCTTGAATATTTTGAAAAGTCATTCTCTACTGCGATCTATTGAATAATTTATTTTTTGTGCCTATCGGATCATCTAAACCCTTATTTCATTTCGTTACGTGTAACAGCGAAAGATAGACATTAGACTGTGGACAGAAAATAAAGACTTTTGATACAGACAATTCCTTTTTACTGTGTAAATCGAATCAATCCTGAGTAAGCTTTGAATAGAGAGGACTAATCTTACTACATGGATGCAATCTAAAAATTTGTAATTAAATTCATCATTTTAAGTATTTTTCTTTTACTCACGTACATTATCATGCACAACTGTGCATTTTTCTATGATAACGTAGGCTTGACAATATGTTGGCAATTTATCCTTCCAATATTTACTACAAAATATGAAAAATACGACAGAATACGAATCGGCAGTTATCGTAGTATATTAAGCTGCAACTGATGAAACAAATAGACTTCGAAGTAAGGCATTTGACCTCGGAAGACAAATTTAGCAACAAAAAATGTATTATTGTTCTGAGATTTTTTTTTCTTTCTGCGCATATACTTTATTATACTGATTATGAAAATATAAATGCTTCGTTTCATATTTCATAACATATTCATACATGAGTGATAAAAATGACTTCATGAGTGTCACTGAAAAAAGAATCAGGTTTGTAAAATGGTTTTCAAATTTTCTTCTACCTATTAATAGGGGAAACTGCCTAAATTAAACCACCACCTATCTTGCATCTCTGGCACAAAAATTGTTGTAACACTCTGAAATAATAACTCTCCACAACAGCACCTCCTATATAGAGAAAACGCCTATGAACTCCAGACGTACGTCATTTTATAAAGGCCCAGATTTTTTTTTGGGGGGGGGGGGAGCATACCACGTCGGGTATAAACGGTTCGCTATTAGTTGAGATGAGTCGTGCTGGCTTTGGTGGGAAACAGGGAGCAAAGATGCGTAAAATTGCTTTAAAAACATAAACATCATACAGTCACTCCATGTCACGTTACATGGTGATCCCCACCTACCATCTTCAATTCGGGGGATATTTTAGAAAGGTGCAGACGTGCTAACCTTTACAAATTTCAGCTTCCAAGACACAAATCCTGAATATCTATGATACCTCAAAAATAAATAAAACCAGCCTTGCACTGCAATGCTCGTCATAAGGATGATGTTAAAGATGTGATTGCGTGCTTGAATTTTAACCAGTAAGTTTAGGAATACTGTGTCATTGAGGGGAGAGAGCAAAAATATAATATAATAGTGAATGAAAAACATTGTATAACTTTAAGCAAAACTTTTCTGTCATTTCCTATCTTAGTTCATTTTAAAGAGCACGTGGTTAATTTCAGGAACACATATTTCAACTTAAACTTTTGCAACTTCATCAAAAAATAATGTTTTTATTATTTTCATATGAATAAAAATTATATTAGAAGTAGTTTCCTTATAAAATTTGGCTTGTGGTCTGTTGCATTTTATTTTTGTTTTACTTCATATCTACAAACACAAGTCTCTTTTTTTATGAGGGTCGAATATAGTTGGTATTCTCTTGCATATTTTTAGGGTAACAACAGAAGAGATAGATAATATGTTTTAAGATTTAAATTTCGGGACACATTTTACCCCTAAACTAATATAGAACATTGTAAAACAGCAGTCGAAAACTTTGTACTATGTGAAATGAGTAATAATAGACAAAATTTAAAAAGTACAAATAAATACCATTAAAAATAGTTTAAAACTCAGCAAACAACTGTTTGGGGACTATAAACTGCAAGCCCCATCATCAGTGCATCAAAATAAAAATAAAAAGACTGGTTCACATGACAAAGACTGACAAGTGAACTGACAAGTTCAACAAGTTTTGTAGTTTATAGTCCCCAAACAGCCGTTTGCTGAATTTTAAACTCTTTTTAATCGTATTTATTTGTACTTTTTAAACGTTGTCTATTTTTCTCCTTTAATATGGAACATATTCTAAATTATTACACCTTCTATAACAAAACACAAGTATGATATATAAATAAATGGTTTTCGAAGATCCCAGGCTTGTGTGGTAGCATCTATATCAGCGAAAAATATAAAAGGCCGATGACATCTCGGATAAAATATACAATTTTTATTTTGAAAGTCAAAAGTAACTCATGTTTCTCGAGTTGTATATTCGAGTAAAATACATGCATTCCCATATCTTTTCTCATACGACAAATATGTATGTTATGCTTTTCAATAAAATGTCTAAGTTATTTGTTTCCAAAATCGAAATTTTCTTCCGTTCTGGGAAATGGAATATCTACAGAAGATATTTCAATACGATTTATTCTGCTCTACTAGACGAAAGGAAAAAAAAATTAACTATTATTGTATGTTTTACTATTACGTTTTGACGCATTGTATTACATTCGTATTTATAAGAATATCTTTTCGTACTGCTGGGTTTAGTTAGCTAAATGTTGATTTAGTATCTTAAAAAATCTTTAACAAATAATATCTTATTAAAAAACTGTATTCTCAATAAGAATTCTAAAATACTGAAAGAAACATTGGTAAGGAAATCTAAATTAAATCATCGCTATATGTTAATGCCAAGAAATATCCTTGCTTGCGTCGTTAATCTCAAAGATTCATACTACCTATGCTCCCAAAAGGGGTGTTTCCTTAAGTCTAAAGTACTGCTTTTTGTCGCTGCTATTGTTAAAAGAGGCAAAAATTTAACTTGGGGGCCAGAAAATACTTTCATTTTCCCAACAGTGAATTTTCAATTTGTCTTTTAACAAATTTCTAAAACAAAGCGAGGTATTGTATGACGACACAAATAAAGAACATTAGGTATAAAGCTAGGCCGCCGCATCAGCCATTGTGGATATGTTACTCTAGCTCTGTCTGAAACGATGAAAAATTCGACCCAAGATGCCGACTCGTCTTTAAAGCAGCCTTGAATATTGAAATTGCCTGGATTGAATGCCTATGTTTCGATGCCTAGTATCAGAATTCATGTATCAAAACAAACCCAGAAAAAAAATATTTTTTTTGCTGACCAGTGCAATTGAAGAATAGCCTAATTTCGTCTTCCACAGCTGCAATGCACTGCTACTGAAGTGAATGGTATTTTTGCTGATATTTCACTTGCTAATAAAACGCTTCTCCTCTCCAAAGATTCTCATTCATGTAAATGCTTTGCACATGCCTAGTTTAATGGTCGTATTTTAGCACTTTTTGCGTACATGTTTTATGTATATGGTAACACATGTAAGTTTGAATGAAATATTAGAAAAAAACTGTTTGCGTTTTTTTTTTTTTTTTACAAACATGAATTATTCATTGTTCTTATTGAAAAATTATGTATTTTACTTACCTATTTATTTATGTTTTGTTTTGTTAAACGTTTTAATTTCTTCATTTGTTTTATTTTTTTATTTTTGTTTGTTGATAATATATTTCTTTTCACACTTTGAATGAAAGAAATTAGGGGACAAATGAAACCCATAAGCTCAATCACATTTTTAAAAAAATATATTACTGGATGGGAAATTAATCGCCAATTTGGAATGCTCCAAGTTACGAAAATTCTCCCCAAAAATTGCTTAAAATACAAAAAAAAAAAGTATTTGGTCGTCAAGAAGTAGTTCATTTTCTTCAACTTTTTTGCGAATATCTGCTACTAATCATTTTTGCATGCTTTAATATCGCTTTAAATCAGATAAACTAATCAATTTTAATAACAAACGATAATAAACAAAAAAAAAAGGTGCCACCAATGAGATAAAAGCTTAAATAAGGACATAAATTAATTGAAAGCAATCATGCTGCGAACGATAAACATTAGTTGGTTCCTACGAAGTGTTTGGAAAAAAAATAGTGTTTATTATGATATTTAAAACGAATAAAAATATGAAAACTAAAACTGTGATGTTTTTAACATTACAACTTTTTGAAACACAAAGTGGACACGATTTTCGTGATTGTAAAAGCTTGATTTTTTCTCCTAATTTCATACCTCCCCCCCCCGCCCCCTTTACTGATGTTACTAAATAAAAAGCTAGCATTAATAAATGGATGATAAATATAAGCAAGTTTCAATAAGAGTAACCCATAGTTTATGTTGCTTGGATTATGTATAACTCCAAACCATTTGTTAGCAACTTTTATTGCACAGAGTTGTCAATTGAAGGATAAACAGGGACGTCATTACAAGTTTTTCCAAGGGGGGGGGGGCAAAGGGTCCAAACACAATGCAATTTGATCGGAAAACATTAAAAACCGCGCCCACTTATATGTAAAAACATTGATTTTTCAAAGTCAGCGGGGGGGGGGGGCAATTGACCCCCTCCCTACCCCCCCCCCTAAATGACGGGCCTGAGGTTAAAGTTATACTTCAACGCGTAGCACTAGTGAACGAAATGCAAACATTGTACAGGTAAACCATTTTTCCTTTGTCATTGGTTCCGATGAAAGTTATTTATAAAAAGTTATCCTACCTACATAAAACATTAAATTAAATTTCATCCTATTTACCGACGAATGTACTAGAAAATATAAAAGAAATAGTTTTTACGGCAATATTTATACTGAATATTGTATGCTACAACGCATGTAAATGTGGCAAATTTAGAAACATTTCTGCAATTTGTAAGGAAAATACACACAGCAAATATACAGAGTTGAATAATTCGAATGTTACACACGTGTTCAAAACAACGGAGTTTTCCTGCTTCTCTTAGTTATTGGGGAAAATATTTTTAAAGTATTAAACTTTTGTTTGTAAAATTGCAACTGCTCCCATCGTACAGCTTATCTCTCAGAAGAAGTAAATTGCAACTTTCGATTCCGATGTTCAGTCGTTTTATTTCTTTATATCGATGAGTCCAGAATAAAAAAACGAAAGCGAAATATGTTTTCTGACATTTCGATTTCAGTGTTATTGAACGAAAAATATAGCTTGGTTGTTAGAAGAAAAGTGGTGCGTTACATTTTGGATTCGGTGTAAGATGAAAAGAGTTATTTTTATAAGAAAAAAATTATTTTAAAGGAAACCTTCAATGTTTCAAAATTCTAACAGTTTAAGTTATATCAACTTAAAATTTTAATCACTCATAAAAATTAAAATCAACCACATCTGTATCTTTTGCGAAATAAATTGAAGAGTATCAGAATGTAATTATGAATCAGCCGCAAAATTTCAATATAAGGGAACCACTTTTGGAACAATTTAGTTAAGAAAAGGTGTTCCAGCTGGCTGAATGAGGACTATAATGTGTTCCTAATGTGTTCTGTTCAGGATATTGACAAGTTTTGACTTGAGACATTAAAATCAGATTGGAGACATGTTTCAGAACGGATGTGGAAGACGTTTATCCACCCTTGTCCAAATCGTATCTTTCTTTCATTCACACATTAGTTATAGTTTTAAGTGATATTTCTAGAGAATTTTTTCATCCCGATTTTTTTGATAAGTAACCGAAATCATTTCCCAACATACTTTACTTTTTGATAGTATGCATAGTTCTCGTAGTAGAGAACTACTCGGTCAGTTTTAATAAGTTTGAAGCAGTGGCTTTCTATTGAACACCTACTGATCACGTGCCTCTGCTGCGCTGTACTAGATGAACCATCATCTTGTCTAGTGCTTTGGAGAGAAACTACAAACATGTCTTCAAGGTCGGATGCCCTAGTTTTCCAACACGTCCTCGAGAACGAAATGATTCTACAAATGTTACCAGTGCTCTTTCACGAGGAAGAAAGTAAAATAAGATAGGTCAAAGTAATCAACAGCTGACATCCTCGAATAAAAGAGAAGCAAGACGTGCAAAAAAAAAAAACAAACGAAGAAGACAAAACTGATTATAACAGCAGACAAAACGCTCAAAAAATAAATTTATTAAAAGCCATCAAGAGTCAAATAAAACAAACCAACTACAACTTCTGATCAGAAATTGCTTGAAAATCCCTAAATCTGAAATGATGGATCTTTGACGAAAGAAGAATTGGATGGAAGTGATATTCTATTCTAAACTTTAAATGGTAAGGATTTTGTACGTGTTAATGAGAACGAGTGCTCCAAATACCCAGAAAAATACACCGAACCGTCGAAAAATCACTATTGAAAAAAATACATTTTATACAGCAGTTAGCTCCATAACTTGTGTCCTACATTTGAGCACTATGTATAGACGGAGAGGAAGAGTACTGCATAGGAAAGTCTGGCAGCAGATAGTGGTGGTTTATTGCACATCACACTTGTACTGGAAAAAAACATGCTTTTTAAGTCATTTTTGGCCAATTTCGCTTCAAATCAATCATGAAAAAAAAAAGTTTTTAACCTCACTATTTCCGAGTTAAACAAAAATTGATGCGAAGGATGCATATGACAAGACAAGTAATCCTGCCGAGTTTTAGATTTCTACTTTAAAAATTGTGCGAAATAGAGAGCTGTTAAAACACGAAAAAAAAGTTTTTACATCCAACTTCGTTTCAAATTATAGTAGAATAAAAATTCAAAAACCATTGTGAGGGCAAGAAGTAGAGCTTTCTATCAATGTGTTAAATAACATATTTACGACAGGTTTAAGTTTTTGATTTCCCGAAAATGGTTTAAAATCACTATTTTTACCAGTAAAAATGTGATGCGCAACAAAAAACGCAACTACCCTCAGCTGCCAGATACCCCGCATACTGCTTGAATGAGCACAGGAAAACTCAGCATACTGCTTGGATGAGCACAGGAAAACTCAGCATACTGCTTGGATGAGCACAGGGAAACCCAGCATACTGCTTGGATGAGTGCTTGGATGAGCACAGGGAAACCCAGCATACTGATTGAATGAGCACAGGAAAACCCAGCATACTGCTTGGATGAGCTCAGGGAAACCCAGCATACTGCTTGCATGAGCACAGGGAAAGATATAATAAAGAGCCAGACGTCTTGAAATAATCACTAGAAAACGTTGCTATAGCTCGTAGACTATAACATAGTCACTATATTGCATATCCTATTGATAATTTGGTAATGATTTAATTGCACTTTGTATTGATTTTCTCTACTGTATCTTATCCAAAAGGTATGGGTCATCTTATCCAAAGATTGGGGCAAGTTGCCGAAATGAAAACTATTTTAATCATTTATTTTAGAAGATAAAACATCGTTTTTCAAAGAAAACTAATTTTTTACTAATTAAGGAAGTACATGTTTTGTTGAAAAAAATGGTTTGTTAAAAATTAGACCAATGTGTTATTTTGTACAAAATAAAATTACTAACAACGGGATCTTCTCCCAATCTATCTTATATTGCTGATCTGATGTAGGAAGCTGATTCTATTATCTGCGCAATTTTCAAGTATCTAGAGAAATTTTCAATTAATCAGTGTTTATGTAATTAAAAATTTAAATTATCGTGTTAAATAATTAACTGCCGTAGTGCTAAAATGAGCAAAGCAGAAGATAGATAGCGAATGCATTGTGTTTCTATGTCTCAACTCTTTTCAACACATGCCTTCGTCATAGTTTTTTTAATCTTTAGTAATATGGAAAGTTTTTTTTTCTCATGATATAAATATATTTAAAATATAATTAATAGATTACTGGTTCTACGAAATGCTCAGAGAGAAGTTTTTTCCAAACAAAACACACACTTGCTTTCGCAGTGAATAACAAGAATAACACATAACAATCTTGTTAAATTACAAAGAAAATATCGTTTACCAGTAATAAGCGCAAACCTCCTTATAAGTATAAGCTAATAGATAAAATAGAATAAAATAAGTTTGAAAATAATGCCCAGAAGTTAATGAAATTTGCTTAATTTAGTTTTAGGACAAAAATAACTGTCCCATGATATGTGTTGCCCTAAATTTATCTAAAAAAATAATCCTATAGTTTTAAAAACTGAAAAATACGCTTTTAGATTAAATCAAATTAGAAATAAGTTTCAAAACTATTTAATATCCGCTTAGTTTACATGCACTTATAATGCATCAACACGTAATATAGTTTAGCCTTTAGTAATAATAATAGTATTAAATATATTACTTTTATATTTGCAAAGAACGTGAATTTCATCTTTTATTCAGAGCTACATACAAGTAACTGAAACACAAAAATACATCAGCATGTAATGTTTAGCCTTTAGTATTAATAATAGTATAAAATATATTACTTTTATATTTGTAAAGAACGCAAATTTTTGTCTTTTATTCAGAGTTATATACATACATACATACAAACCCAATTGTGAAACGCAATAATAAAAGCGTATTAAAAACTTACGAAAATTCATATGTTTCCTTCATTTTGACCGAATATTCTGTGCTAACGAAGGCAGCGTGTTTCAGTCAAGCAACAGTATAGCTTTCAAACTAGTTTTGAAAGAGTTAATACTAAGTATAATCTGCTTTATATTAAAATAAGAACATTGGCATTACAGAGTCAATACTAATACAGTATACTAAAGCATTTTCTTTGGAGTAAAAATTTATACCTTCTTTATGTTTGCATTCAAACATAAAAAGGCGGAAAAAATAACTCAATTCAAGAGCCTACATCAGGAAAATTGGGGTCATTTAGACTGACCACCATGTCACCACTGTAATAACAGTTAACCTGATTATTTATCTTCACATTTCTTGTCCTTATGACAAGGTTTTAATTGTTAGTTATAAGTATTTATCATTACGTGATGTAGGAAAACGTGGGAAATATAAATACTTAAAAACCATGATTACGCAAAAACTGGTTGATGGAAAAATTCAGATTTAACATTTGAAATCAGCGTCAATAATTACCCTAGAAACACTGTAAAATTTTTGTTTAAGAGCCAATATTTAGAAAAGTGCCAATTTGAAGTTGGAGTTTTCTGAAAAAAAAATTTTTTTGCAGAAAAAAAACTAATGTTTGATTTTAAGTAAAATTGGGTCCAAATGCAAGAAAATAAAAGGGGGGAGGTCAAGGGAGTTATTTAGCCCCTCCTTAGATTTCTCACTTTTAAGCCGTTACAGATCTGATGAATGTTACAGATCTGATGTTACTATGAGCTTCATATTTGAGTTGATGCTTTCAGTCTTCGTTAACATCTCTAAATATGATATCATTTCCTTGCATTTTTAACATAGAATTAAGATAATTATATTAAAATATATATATTAGGCTAAAAAATCAAATTTCATTATAAAAAAGTATTTCTTGGAAATAAAAATGAGCGATAAGATTTTTAGATAAAATAAATTATGAGATTACCAAATCCAAGCTATTAAAACATTTGTTTTGTTTTGAAACAACACACAACTTCAACTTTTTCAACACACAACTCTGCTGCTTGCTTTTCTTTAATTAGTTGCAGGAAATTTAATTTCTTGATCAGAAATTCAAATTTAGCATGCTAGTTATTATCTAGTTATTTAGCGAAGTTATGAGAAATTGAAGCACCAAAAAAATAAAAAAATAAATAAATAAATAAAATAATAATAATTAATTAACTTTTTTTCTTATTTTACTAACTTCTATTGTTAGGTCATACAAACCACAAATGAAGCAATTGTACTAAAACTCATTGCTTTTCATTTTTTAAGAACGAAAATATTCAATACATATGGCTAAGACCTATGATTTTTGCTTTTTATAATTCTGAAACGTGTGAGTTAGTTCTGTAACATATTCGCTGTTTTTCAATGTTACCGCTCTGACTGTTACCGATCTGACAAACTGACAAAGTTTTTTTTTTTATTTCCGAGTCGATCGCACTAAACCAAAATCAAACACGTGGTTTTTTCACTTGTAATAAAGGACTATACTTATATATAAAATAATTTTTAAAATAATAAAAACTGCGCATTTTAGAGCGTGTTACCGATCTGATGACTCAAATGACACACATTTAATAAAATCACTTTAAAAAATCTTACCTACAATTTTAGATGCAGAAATGCAAATTTTTAATTACGATTCGATAAAACATCCCACCAGGTACTCAGTATCACGTGGTATAGGTGCAGGAAATGATTTTGGGAGCCTAAACATAGATCGGAAGTTATTGTTACCACTCTGACGGCGGAACTTGGGACACGCTTATTTCACATCGGTTAGAAAATCAGAAATCGATTAAAACAAAAATGAAGTAAAATATTAACAAAGGGGTAAAAATAGAATCGTTTTTTGTGCAAGTGCGTTTTTTTTTGGGAAGTTTGAAAGTGCGCATGACCTGTTTGCATGCTAAGCTTTGCTACTGGGGACACGTTACCGATCTGATTTTTGATGTATAAAAACAATATTTTCTGAAGGAAAAAAAAAAATTTTTCTGATGTTATTAGATGAAATGAGAGCAGATCCTTGTCTTCTTTCTGGGGAAAATTATTTTTTTAACTAGTTATTGAAATACTAGTGAAAATTCACTTGGGACTCAAATTGGCACTTTTTTAAATATTAGCTCTTAACCATATCCTGGTAATCCGTGCTGTTGCAGTCTCATAATTGGAAATATGGTCTATAACATGCGTCTCCAAACATACAAAATGATAAAAACGTAGTTTTTTTTTTTTCTTGACTATTATGTCAAGATACTCGTCTATTATTAAATAGTGTCTTTGAATGTAAACCGCATAGTTTTCATAGCATTGCGAAACTTAATGCAATATATAACTTGAATTGCTCTATTCGAAAATACATAAGCCAATATTTAAACCTCCGCATTGTTTTAATAGATTCGAAACACCTTATTCTTAGAAAGAGATACATTACATATTTAAAACATTTCCTCTTTGCAATTGCTTCTTAAATCTGGGATTTTACCAGAATTACAATAGAGAAAGAGAAGAAAATAATTATGCTAATATGGTAGACAATGTGTTTCATTTCTTAAGCCGAAGAGGGAAGAAAGTGAACAAAAATAATTTTCTTCTGCTTTCTTTGTCATTTGAGATTCTCGTTTTTATTCAAATTTGAATAGAAATTTCAAAATGTTGGAGTAGTTTAAAGCTTTTCTTTTGCAGTGTAACTTCGAAAAAACGTATTTAATTTATAGCCTAATAATCTTCTCTTTAGCATAATAAGAGACAGCTAGAATGCCCGAACCGATTCTTGTCTGAAATATTTTGCAAAGGAATTTCAATCTTGTCACAGAGGTTTTTGTACGTAGAAAAATAAAGAATACGTAAAAATAACTTCAAACTCTTCAAGATTTTGAATTGTGTTAAATAGGAGCTAATACGGATGCAGTATTTTTGAAATGGCGGCAAAGCAAGAAAAACGGTTTCCTTTATTGTGTTACAATAAGCGTAATGTTCACCTGTTCTCGCAGTGCTTGAAAGTATATTAACCCACTTATGCCCAAGTTTTTTTTTTAATTTTTACCTGCTTAAAATTCTTACTTGGAATGATTTACATACATTTTAGGCTTAAAATAATTCACTGTTGCCACATTTATTAAGTTATTTAACGTCCTGCTTATGGGATATTTTGCAGATATGTGAGCAAAGTACGACCATGCTTGACTTTAATTGTGAAAAGTAACATTACAGAAGGCATCTCTGATCAATTTTAAGCAAATAATTGTAAAATATTTTAATGTTATAAAAAATAAGTTCGCAAAAAAAACTTACTTTCTATGGCTACCCATGCTGGATCGTTGCTTGACTGATTTGTTTGCAAATAGCTATCAATAGTTAAACTCTGATGTCCAACTAGTGGCTCTAATTGGTTTTCTCAAGAAGAAGGACTATTTAACTTGTGAAAAACAGTTTTAGAGTTAAATGATATATCCATTACAGGTTTTTGTATGCAGTAACTAACAAGCGTCCCTTTTTTAGGCTACTGGGCATAAATGGTTTAATGAACTTGTTTATGTATCCCCACTAACAGCAACTATGCGACTATGAGGATTGACCAGGATATTACCAGAAAGACGCTGGATGCTACCAGTGCACACACACATACAATGCAAAAAATTAACTGTTGTTTCTACAGTATAATATTTGCTGCCGAGGTTCCACTTTAAAACGGAAAAATGCATAGCAATAAGCTGTAAAACTAGCAATTTTACAGTTTATTACTGTAAAATTAGCAATTTTACAGTTTATTACTGTAAAATTTGCAATTTTTATAGTTTATTACCATAAAATTAGCTGTATTCTACTGTAAAAACAACATTCATTTTTTTACAGTGTACAAACGCTTTTATTGTTTTGTTGCCTTAGTAAAAAAACTGCACTCAGATTACTACCTGATTAGCACCATACCAAATCGTGATGATACTGTAAGCGAACAATGAAAACTTAACGGTAGCGATCTAATTAACAGCACTATGAAATAAAAATCTTTGTGTTCTACAAAATATACAACGAAATATACCCAAGTTGCATCAACTCATCTTATTTTGCTCGACCGATCATCGAACTCCTCGTAAACTGATCCCGTAACGCACGATGACATCGTTCCGATCAGTATCCGAAAACGGTTTTTGATGAGCTACTTTTCATCAGAAAGCGATATCCTTCCGACCAACTTTCCCGATGAAAATAAGCCGAGCTATATTCCATCGGAAAACGATGTCCTTCCGATCAAGTTTCCCGATGAAATTCATCGGCACGGCACTGTTCTGCTTGTAAATTGCTCCAAATCTCATCGTATTTCAAACAAAACTCATCGGATTTTGCTGCTCGGATTCTGTTTGGCCGATGAGACATATTGGATCATCGGCCGATGAGAATTTCACCGGTTTCGATGAATGACCCATCATCGGCCGATGAGATGATGCTGCTAGGGTAGCATGTTATTTTTTTTTTTTTAATCAGCAAAATTAATTAAGAGAAATGCTGAGATCTGCAACTTAAAACTGATAAATTTAGTATACAATGACAGTACAAATTTAATTATTCAATAATACTAAAAGTATTTGTTTTAAACTAGCAAAATATTTTTCCAGTCATCAACTATCCCAAAAATATACTGCAGTCTAATCCAGAAACACAACTTCCACGGAACGTATAAGTTTGTTTTTCTGTATCTCTTGGTTTGAAATGTTTTGACAACACAGACACAGCTGTAGTTTAAGTTTCACATTTCAACACCAAAATAAAATGAGAACGCTGAGTATAAAGTACCATTATGTCACAGCGGAAAAAGACACTATCCCGTTACTTTCATTTCCTTCGCTTTATTACACAATAGCCGATTTTCGAAAAATTGCTTTTGTGAAATAGTGGCGGAGTGTTCGGCAGCTTTCTAAAAATCTAAACGTATGTTTGCATGAAAAAAACGAGCATTCTTGCCTTTTTTTGCTTTTCCTTCTTTGAGTTTTGTTTGGCACGAAGCAGTTTGAGAGGAATCGCAAAAACATTTGCTTGCCGTAAGAATTCAAATAAAAATGCCTCATGAACTATGACTATAATGTAACATTAGAAATAGAGATATAACTAGTGCCCATTCTGCAATCTGTATATGGATCTATAAATGGATGTATATGTGTGTTCCTTATAAAAATTCACAGTTCATGTCTGATATTTGTTCCATATGGTATACAAAAATTAAAAAAATGAAAGAAAAAGGGGAAAATGTGCAGTGTTAAACTGTGATAAAAGTTAAAATTCAACTTAAATTAAGCATAAACAATGAAGAGAGTGCTGCACTTAACGACTTCTTGTGTGTCTAGCTCTATTTTCCTCACACTCACACACACATATACATGTGTGTGTGTGTATATATATATATATATATATATATATATATAATATATATATATATATATATATATATATATATATATATAATAAACAAATAAAAAATAATAATAATGAAATAGAAAATGCAC
>JAXGGA010014408.1:0-32220 GCA_038373865.1 Uloborus plumipes
GATTTTTTGAAAAAACATTGAAGAGACCCCTACAATTCCTTCATAATTTGGAGATTGTTTCCAAAATAAACTATATGCTTAGGTGATTATCTCTAACGGTTTAGAAATTAGCTATTGGTCCACGATTAGAGTGGACACCCTGTATATATTGTTTTATTTATATGGATTGCATGTTTCATCAGTCTAATTTTTAGTCTCAATCACATGTACTGATTGTACTTAAAATCAAATAAATACTGACAAACAGGAAAAAAAGGAAACATGAGGGATAAACTATATTTTTTGGAATAGGTATATCTGTACATTTAATTGGCCCAATTTCGGTGGGACCATTGCTAATACTAGCATGTTCATTACGGGAGCATGGAAAATGTTAAGACTTATTTATTTAAAAAAAAAAAGGTTAACGTTTGGTACTTTAATGCATTAATAATGATGAAAAAAACTAAATACCTTTGTGCAAAAATTGTGGAGTATAAATCCAACGTTAATTAAGCACAAATACGCAGAGATACTGTATATCCCGCAGTATCCCTGTGTATTTGTGCTTAATTAACGTTGAATTTATACTTCACAAGTAATAATGATCTAGGGTTGGTTCGGGTAAGTGGGCCATTGGGGTAAGTGGGTCACCCCCCTTAAAACTGAAATGCGCATATGATTTTTGTACTTTTTTGTACTGATCATGTTATATTTCATCACAATGATTGGTTTTGCATATATTTGGGTTTCATGGAACTTTTTTTTTGGATCATATAATTTATGTCAAAAAAAATTAAAAAAAAAAATTTTTTTTTTGCGAGTTCGAGCAACATTTTTCAAAGAAGTGTTTCAATGTTAATTTTTATTATTTTTTCTATGTTCATCAAGTTTTTTTGTAGAGTTTAACCTGAAGTACACATTGCAATAAGAATTTTTATGCAAAGTATTATTAATAAGTGTTTAAGGGGAGGGGTCCCACTTACCCCTTGGTTTTTCTCAGTTAGGGTAAGTGGGCCCCTCACTATGGTGTAAGTGGGCCCCTTATAATAATGATGATTTCAAAATGAAAAGCAGTTCTGATGAAGCAATTTCTAAGATGAAATGAAAGATAATGATGCAGACCTAGAAGGAATTGATTCTTTAGCTACAAAAACTGCAAAAGCTGGTAACTATGTATTTGGGAAACTTGCATAAAAGAAAAATATAAAGTATTATGAAGTTCTAACTTTACAATATGATACAAATGAAAAAAATGCTGCTACATTTGATAGAAAGAATAGAAATAGCTACACTTTTTATTGGTTTGATGTAAGTGATGTTAGAATTATAACTGAGGATGAAATGATAATGTCTCTCTCAACAAACTTCAAACAGACGCTGCCATTAAGTGTTTCCATTTTTTTCAACCTATATATTTTTTCTTATTTGACCAAAATTGATCTTAATCGACTCTATTATGTTTGTTCAACACTAATTTATATGTAAAAGCAAAAAATATGCCTAACGGCTTTTAATGAATTTCACAGACACAATTGTTTTGTATTCTGCTTTATAATTTTCTGTCATACACATTTCAATATAAGTAGATATCTCGTTAATGGATACATTTACAAAAAAGTATTTTCCACTAAAATGTTACATACTTTATCAGGTAGGACATGCAAACCCCTTTTTTAGGTATTCTCACTTTAAATATAAATAAATGAGGGGCCTACTTTCCCGTTAAAAATAAAAGAAAAAAGAAAAAAATAATTAAAGTAGCTTAATGCATCTAAAAAATATCGCTAAGTCCAAAAAATATCGCCAAGTTAAAAAAATAAAAAGGTAAAATGAATATCGAAAAATTAAAAATTTGAAAATAGGGTATTGAGATGGGGAATTTGTGTGTCGGTCGATCGGTCGGCTGTCCCCCCCCCCCCAATAACTTTTGAATCAACATTCCGATTTGGAAAAACTTTTATTTGTTGAAAAAATCTCGGCGAGTACAGCTCATTCCCATATTTGATTTTTCGATTTGAATTATTTTTGGTTCAACTTTGAACCGTTCAAACATCCTGTCCCGCGATGCTAACTTTTGGGTGAACGGTCCGATTTGAACAAACTTTTTTTTGTTCGAAAGATCTTATCAAGGATACTTCATTCCCATATTTCCATTTCCGATTTGAACAATTTTTCATTCAACATTGAACCGTTCAAGCAAGCTGTCACCCCTAATAACTTTTGAGTGAACAGTCCGATTTAAATAAACTATTTTTTTTTTTCGAAGGATCTCAGCAAGGATACTTCATCCTTGCTTGTATTTAAATTTCCAATTTGGACATTTTTTCGTTCAACATTGAACCGTTCAAGCAACCTTTCCCCACCTAATAACTTCTGAGTGAACCATCCGAATAGAACAAACTTTTTTTTTGTTTGAAAGATCTGGGAGAGGCTCATTCCCATATTTCGCTTTTTGATTTGAACCATTTTTCGTTCAATATTGAACCGTTCAGAAAAAAAATTACCATTAGCACCTACGGGGAATTTAAGTTGAATGTTGATCCTGAACTTAAAGTCAGATTTCCTTCAAACTAACTTTGTAAGAAAATGGTTTTGATAAATAATGTTTGTAAAGTACTTTTCTGAATAATCTTCTGTAAGGACTCTGACTCCAACTACGACTCCGCAAACATGGCGGAAATGCAGGCTCAGAAAAAAAAAGATGACTGACTGTGCAGACGATTTTTTGTTTATTTATTCATTTGTTTCATTTTATTTATCATTATTATAATTAGTATTATTATTTTTGGCAGACGATTTTTTTGTAACAAAAATGTTTCATTCACGAGAGCATTTTATTCTTTATTTATATTTAACAACTGGCAACGGATTAAAAGTGAAATTCGAGACGTTTTATCAACGGACGAGATTTTTTTCTCTTTTGATAAAATGTGTTTTGATGTACTTTGTACTTTTATTATTATTATTATTTTTTTTTTTGAAAACAATTGAGGAATTTTTCTACGGAAGAACTGTAACAGTTACATTCTTTAAAAGGTGCGACAAAACTTCAGTTATTCATTTATTTAGTTTTTATGTGTCTATTTCATCTGATCAGAGGGGTATATTTTTCTTTTAGAAATCAGCTTTAAGTGCTAAAAAGGTATGTTTGACATAATTTTTAATCTCAGATAATCAAGAGAATAATGATCAGATGATAGAATGCCGATGTCGATGTACGGGAAAGTAGGCTCGCTTAGTTCTTGACAGAACTTCTTGTTTAAAGAATACGATAGTTAAAAACATTTAAAGCATTTTTTTGGAAATAATGCTGAACTTGTGTTTATTAATAATGTTCAAGATAAATTAAGTCAACAAGTTTAAACTTTTTTTGCTTTAAAGCTGTTGCATAAGGGTTTAAAAATGAACTGTTCTAAAAAGGGGGCCCACTTACCCTAACCAACCCTATAAAGATTCTAACAATGGGAGATTCTTATAACAGAACTCTTGATAACAGGTACTGTATCGTGCTTAAGCAGCCCATTTACGTTGCATTTACTTTACAAGCTTTTATAACTTACAAATATTGGGATCAAGATATCTCATATTGAAAGACATCCTAAAATTAATTATGGGCCCGATTTTTAAAATCATTATTTTTCAACTGAAAGGAAATACAACGGATATTACTCGAACACATGCCATTTACTTTATTTGCAAATTGCACGGTCGAAAGAAATATTTTAAAATTTTTAATAACTCATGTCTTCCATTAAACCTAAACAACCTCTATATAAATCAAATATTCATTTAAAAAGTATAACAGTTTATAATACATTTATGAAGAAGTGCTGCAATTCAGAATAAACGACTTTTTTTTTTCTTAAATCATTTTTATCTTTTGTTGAACAAAATACACCTTCTTATCATTGAAAAATAATTCCAAGAATATATCCTCTTACTATAATGATCGTGTACTTTTCTTCCTTGGAAATGCTTTTATCAATCATTGAACTTTTCTTTTAAAACTCCTAGAAAAACGAGCCTACAAAAAGGGCCACTTTAAAGTACTATTCATTTTATCGTAGTTTATTATCCTCCTAAACTAATCAATTTTCTCCCGCAGCTTTGTCGTAAATATTTCCGTTCATGTACATTCTAACGAGGAATTTATTGTTGATGTGGTTCAATTGAACATTTTCCTTAGAATAATTTCGCTCATTTCATACTCATACGACTACTGTTGTTTAAACTTATGTGAAAATATTTGATTTTTTGGCTTAAAGTGCATTACTGCACACACACACACACAAAGCATTCAAAAAAGAAAAGAAGAGGGGGAGGGGGGCAAGCCCGTCAGTTAGGGGGTCAGGCGGGGTGATTGCCCCCCCCACCTGACTTTGAGAAATCCATGTATTTACATATAAGTGGGCGTGGTTTTTAATCTTTTCCGACGAAATTGCATTGTGTTTGGACCCTTTGAAAACTCCCCCCCCCCTGGAAAAACTTGAAATGACAGCTCTGGAGGGGGCGTGCATCAGAAGTAAGGGTTATCCACCATTGTTTGAATTACCGGTACCGCCCTGTGGAAAAAATTTGACCGCTCTTCAGATTTTTTTTTTTTTTTTTTTTGCCCTTTTTAAAACATTCAAATAATGAAAGTAATTTACTCTCAAAATGTTAATAGTAAGCAATACGAAAAAAAAAAACTATATTGTTTTTACGATAACCTGTAATTCCAGGATCTGTAATCCGTATTTTTACCTTTAAAGTTTAGTAATAATCTAATGTAAAATAAACTACAATAACGGTTAATCACAAAACATTACAGAGAGCGGCAGATACGTGTTATGGGGTTTCAAGGGATTTTATTTTAATTGCAGAAAAGTGAGCATCTGGAGATGAAGTCATCCCATTTGATATTGGTTTTCATCGGATGGTTTTGCCTTACTCTCTGCTCACTTCTCTGCTATGAAGAAAGATTTTCTTTGAACCTTAAAACACTTGTTTGAGGTTATCTTTAAATTTTTTAGATGCAATGTTTTTTTTTTTTTTTTTTTTGAAATTTTGAAATGCTTGTGTCGTGCAGTTCTTCTTTTACAACTACTGTCAGGTTCTTCAAAATAAAATGCAACTTAAAAGCTAAAAGTCTAACATTTTTCTCACACTTGCTGCTATTGCATTCTCCGCTCTAACTTTTTGGTTTATTCGTGATTATTACCAAGAAAGTTACCCTTGAAATTTTACAGTTAACCTTTAAGACCACTGACATGTAAAAATTACTATTTTTATCCTCTTTCTAGCAAAGGAATCAGATGGTGGTCTCACGAGTAAAGCTGTCTCTTACATAATATTTTGCTATTTTGCTTGGCAACTTCACGTAGGCACCTCTGAGAGAAAACCGCTTTGGAATAAATTTTATTTCTTATTATGATTATCAGACAAGTTTCTGAAACTTAATTATTTTTGTAAGTGTCCACAAAAGGCAGGTTTTTTTAATAACAAAATAAATAATTTAACTATGGGGGGGGGGGCTGAAGCCGAACGAGAAAAGATGTCAACAGGTATAAGAACTTAATAAAGAATGACGCATCTTTCGTAATTAATACTCCCTGTATGCAACGCAGTAAAATTAGGATGTACACAAACAATGAAATGCATGTGTTCTTTTTTGTTATTAAAACCTTTCTTCGGTAATTAAAAACCCCTTTTTTAATTCTAGTTTTCGGAAGAGGTAGGTCAATGGAAGAGAAAAATGGCGAGTGAAGCAAATAGGGAATGTAGTTCCTTTACTTAAATTATGTAATTTGCTTGAGCAGAGCGAGAGTGAATCTAGCTCTGTTTCTAATTCAAGTTTTAGCCGAAAATGTTTTTTCCGAATGTTGTGATATTTTTATTTCACACAAGAAAATATGTCCAAGTTCAGCTACTAAAACACATTTTCAGGTTAAATGGAATTTTAGGTGTCACAGTTAGAAATGCTCTTTTTACTTTGAGGGAGTTAAACAGTTTGAAGAATCACAAAGGAGTTACAATCAAAAGTACATCACTTAGTAGGACACTTCCAAGTGATAGTGCTGCTCTGGTCAGTTGACCTTCGACATTGACAATGTTTACTAGTCTGTGGAGTTAGCGACAAAAACAGCCGAAATATTTCACTTCCGGATACCAGTGTGAAATTTGGTACAGAGCTTATGTACATATATAAGAACAAAAAACCGCCGGGAAACACTTGATCAGGGGTCATGAACTCCCGCGATGACGTCATCAAGATGGCCGCTTTTACAGGTAAATACGTTCGTTTAATTGCTTAAAACTCCATCATAGATTGAAATATTGGAAAACTCAAAAGTATCACCTGAAAGCTCTTTGAAAGAGCTATTTAGAAAGAGACGTATATTATAAAGAAACGTATTTACCTGTAAAAGCGGCCATTTTGATGACGTCATTACAGGTGAGACCTTGACCTCAGAAAGAAAAATCAAATCTTTCTAAATAGCTCTTTTAAAGAGCTTTCAGATGATACATTTGAGTTTTGCAATATTTCAATCTATGATGGAGTTTTAAGCAGTTAAACAAACGTATTTACCTGTAAAAGCGGCCATTTTGATGACGTCATCACGGAATGACCTTGACCTCCGATCAAGTGTCTCCCAGCGTTTTTTTGTCCTCCCATGTGAATTTAAGCCCCACATAAAATTTCAGACTGGTATCCGGAAGTGAAATATTTTTGCACTAACTCCACGGACTATACTTCTTTCTCAGACAATAAGGAACGGTAATTGTTTTTATTTGAGTTGGGTTTCTTTTGTAGTCGTTTTGCAAAAGTATTTCAACTCAAATCCGTGCAACATCCCTTTACCTTACTACAACCTGAAAAAGAAGTAAACACTGTCAAGGTCAGAGGTCAATTTGCCAGAACAGCACTATAAAGATAAATGTCTGTTTTTTTTTTTTTTGTTTACCTACAGATTACCAAAGCAATCTAACGACTCTTCTAAGTGCAGTTCAGAACGCTATTAGCAAAACGGGAGGCTCGGTTACTTCTTATCGTTATTAGCCCGGGAGCTAACTGTTGGAAAACTGCAAATCGTGATAAGAAGATGCCACTTGGTGGGAATGTTGTTTAGGGCTGTACATTGAGATTAAGACCCAGAGGCACTTTCAAAAACCGTTTTAATCCAAGATGGCGGCGTTTTTCAAAATGGCGGCCTATGCTACTGCTTTTGCAATTTAACTCACACACAAGAGGTTTTTATATCAAATTATATGTTTTTCAGGCCAAGGATTTCATTTAGTATGTTGAAAAAAAGCTAAATGTTCATTTTGATGTTTATTTATTTATTTATTTTAAGAATTATATTGTTTTCGAGAAGACTACATGTAGTATCCAAAATCTTTTAGAAAGGTAGCCAAATTGCGACCGAAGAAAATAAACTGGGAAACCTGGTGCGGTGGTAACCTAACCATGCTCAAATTAGTCTCCTAAGAACTCCACACACATCTCCCAGCGGTGCTGCTATTGTTAGAAGCATTCCGAGAAGGCCCATTTAGTCTGTGGAGTTAGCGACAAAAACAGCCGAAATATTTCACTTCCGGATACCAGTGTGAAATTTGGTACAGAGCTTATGTACATATATAAGAACAAAAAACCGCCGGGAGACACTTGATCAGGGGTCATGAACTCCCGTGATGACGTCATCAAGATGGCCGCTTTTACAGGTAAATACGTTCGTTTAATTGCTTAAAACTCCATCATAGATTGAAATATGGCAAAACTCAAATGTATCATTTGAAAGCTCTTTGAAAGAGCTACTTGGAAAGATGTAATTTTTCTTTCTGAGGTCAAGGTCCCACCTGTAATGACGTCATCAAAATGGCCGCTTTTACAGGTAAATACGTTTGTTTAACTCCCGCTAAAACTCCATCATAGATTTAAATATTTCAAAATTCAAATATATCATCTGAAAGCGCTTTAAAAGATCTATTTAGAAAGATTTAATTTTTCTTTTTGAGGTCAAGGGCCCACCTGTAATGACGTCAACACAATGACCGCTTTTACAGGTAAATGCGCTCATATAACTCTTTAAAACTCCATCATAGATTTAAATATTGCAAAACTGAAATATATCATCCGAAAGCGCTTTAAAAGAGCTATTTTATAGTGCTTGGTTTTATTTTCTAAGACAAATAGTTGAAAAGTTATAACAATTTTAATTTGAAAATGTATAACAAACGTATTTACCTGTAAAAGCGGCAATTTTGATGACGTCATCACAGGTGAGCCCTTGACCTTAGAAAGAAAAATTAAATCTTTCTTAATAGCTCTTTTAAAGAGATTTCAGATGATATATTTGAGTTTTGCAATATTTCAATCTATGATTGAGTTTTAAGCAATTAAACGAACGTATTTACCTGTAAAAGCGGCCATTTTGATGACGTCATCATAGGTGGGCCCTTGACCTTAGAAAGAAAAATTAAATCTTTCTAAATAGCTCTTTTAAAGAGCTTTCAGATGATATATTTGAATTTTGCAATATTTCAATCTATGATAGAGTTTCAGGGGGAGTTTAACAAATGTATTTACCTGTAAAAGCGGCCATTTTGATGACGTCATTACAGGTGGAACCTTGACCTCAGAAAGAAAAACTAAATCTTTCTAAATAGCTCTTTTAAAGAGCTTTCAGATGATATATTTGAGTTTTGCAATATTTGAATCTATGGTGGAGTTTTAAGCAGTTAAACAAACGTATTTACCTGTAAAAGCGGCCATTTTGATGACGTCATCACAGGTGGGCCCTTGACCTTAGAAAGAAAAATTAAATCTTTCTAAATAGCTCTTTTAAAGAGCTTTCAGATGATATACTTGAGTTTTGCAATATTTGAATCTATGATGGAGTTTTAGGGGGAGTTAAACAAACGTATCTGTAAAAGCGGCCATTTTGATGACGTCATCACAGGTGGGCCCTTGACCTTAGAAAGAAAAATTAAATCTTTCTAAATAGCTCTTTTAAAGAGCTTTCAGATGATATACTTGAGTTTTGCAATATTTGAATCTATGATGGAGTTTTAGGGGGAGTTAAACAAACGTATTTACCTGTAAAAGCGGCCATTTTGATGACGTCATCACAGGTGGGACCTTGACCTCAGAAAGAAAAATTACATCTTTCCAAGTAGCTCTTTCAAAGAGCTTTCAAATGATACGTTTGAGTTTTGCAATATTTCAATCTATGATTGAGTTTTAAGCAATTAAACGAACGTATTTACCTGTAAAAGCGGCCATCTTGATGACGTCATCACGGGAGTTCATGACCCGTGATCAAGTGTCTCCAGGCGGTTTTTTGTTCTTATATATGTACATAAGCTCTGTACCAAACTTCACACTGGTATCCGGAAGTGAAATATTTCGGCTGTTTTTGTCGCTAACTCCACAGACTAAACGGGCCTTCTCGAAATGCTTCTAACAATAGCAGCACCGCTGGGAGATGTGTGTGGAGTTCTTAGGAGACTAATTTGAGCTTGGTTAGGTTACCACCGCACCAGGTTTCCCAGTTTATTTTCTTCGGTCGCAATTTGGCTACCTTTCTAAAAGATTTTGGATACTACAAGTAGTCTTCTCGTAAACAATATAATTCTTAAAATAAATAAAAAAATAAACATCAAAATGAACATTTAGCTTTTTCTCAACATACTAAATGAAATCCTTGGCCTGAAAAACATATAATTTGATATAAAAACCTCTTTTGTGTGAGTTAATTTGCAAAAGCAGTAGCATAGGCCGCCATTTTGAAAAACGCCGCCATCTTGGATTAAAACGGTTTTTGAAAGTGGTCTCTGGGTCTTAATTTCATTGTATAGCCATTAGCAACATTCCTACCAAGTGGCATCTTCTTATCACGATTTTCAGTATTCCATTGATTTTTGACAGTTAGCTCCCGGACTATATGATAAGAAACTCAACACTTAACTTAAAAACACCCAGCAAGGGATTTCTCACGATCTCTATAATTTAGAGTATTGTTTTCAATAAAACTATGTACTGTTTACAAAGGAAACACATTATTAAGCACATTAAAACGTAATCAAACTAAAATGCGTGTTTGCACGAGCAGTTGTTAATTTCCTCCGATCCTTTCTGGAACTTTACAGGCATTATTTCAAGACCATAATAAAATCCTTCTTCAATAAAAAGTGAAGAAAAAATTCTAGATTCCCTAGGATTTCAAAGAGCTATTTCTTCAATAAAATTAATGCATTTATCAAAAAGAAACGAATAAACAGATCAGTAATGATCAAAATAAATAAGCAAAAAAAAAAAAAAAACCTCATACACAATCCCTTTGAAAAATTTTCCCCAACCGTTATTTATGCACTCTTACAAGAAGCAACCAAGAATTGTCGACATAATTTCAGTCTCGCTTTACTTTAAAAAGCGGAAGAAATTTCGCTCCAAAGTTCTTCGCAGATAAGGGGGCTGCGAGTAGGAGATTAGGAGCCCGAATTAATGAGTTTAACAAGCAAGGAGGCAGCAGAAAGAGTCAGAACATCCCCGTTCATCTTTGTGACACTTAACGCTAACGACGAGGCTCCGCAGCTAGCACGCGAGTCTTGTTCATTTAAGAAATGTAATTTTTAAAAGCGGAATTTTTATGACTGCTGTGCTGTGTCTTTTTATTTGCCAACGGGATGCGGTTTAATTGTGTATGTGTGTGTGCGTGTGGTTTAGAGTTTAGAAATATTGTGTAGTTTTTGAAGGAGTACGCCAGTCGAACCTGGTTAAAACGAGCTTCGAGGGAGCTTTAAAATCAGTCCGTCTTAACCGTATTTCATCTTACCGGCAATTCGTTTCACGTGTGTTCGAATTAAAAAGGTTTGACTATATTGAGTTGTTGTTTTTGTCATTGTCTTTTGCCAGCTGGGCTGAATTTGGGGTGCGCTGTTTCACTTTTCTAACTTAATCGCAATCTCGTGTAAAGTCCTACTTCCACAGTAGGGTCATTCCATAGTGGCTAACGTAACATTCAGAGCTGATTTTGTAACTATTTTTACTTGTAACTTAAAGGATAACAAATATTGTTTAGTTATGCTGATGGATTTACAATGTACAGGGTATCTATGTATCATTTCTGCTAAGAATTTAAAGCAAAATTACTGACAGTAGATATTTTTTTAATCAAAATAGCAGCGTGACTAACGTAACATGTATGCAACCCTGAAAATTAATGCTCATGTTGTGAGGCAAAAATTTCTCAAAGTTAAGCAAGTGTTAAAAATTGAATGATATATTTGAAAAATGTGTAAAGTTGGCTTTTAAAAACATAAAGCACGTTTATTAAATCCTAATTTTTTTTAGTCTTAAGTGTCACTTTTACTCAAGATGGAGTGTGACTAACGTAACCATCGAATAACAAGCAGTAAACATAATAAAAACTATTTATTATGGCAAATCTCAGTGATAATTACAATACTTTTTCAATTTTTTAAAATTTCTTACGTTGTATTATTTGTATTTATATATTTATTTATTTATTTTTTGATACTTTTTTCATTTCAGTATCTTTTTTCTTCAGCTGAACTTGACATTTCTATGGAATGACCCAGTACACACATGCCATAAGGACCCCCGTTTTTAGGGTAGGCAACCACTCACAGCACAGCAACACATTTACATGAAGATAGGGCAGGAACAGATGAGAGAAATTACATCCATGCCCTAGTCGAGATTTCAACCTGGATCCTCCCCATCAGCAGTATGACTTCTTTGACCTCTAGACAAGGTGTCCGGTGACTGTTTTAAGTCGGAACTGCATTAAAAATCAAACATGAATCCTAAATACACCTAACGTCCAGCATTAGCCGTGAAAGTATTTACCACATCAGATTCTGATTAAAGGGTGATTCTATGTAAACTGGTAATTGGCTGTCCGGACTAAGTATTTTAAAAATAATAAAGTGTAATAAAGTAATTATCGCTCTTAATACAAGTGAAGCATTAAAACTTTGTGGCCCAATTGTATTTGGAGTGATAACAATTTAATATTTTTTTCTAGAAATTATCTTAGCGCCAAAAACGCAGTCCCTTGGCTGTCCCAATCTCATAGTTTAACACTTCAAGGCAATATTTCAAAAAACCTATTAACACTACATAAATTTGGCAATTAATATCTAAAAATAGAATAATTAAGCTATATTTTTCTTAAGAAATAAGGTATAATTACGTATTTCTAAAACTTAAAATTGTCATGTATATTCTGTCCGGAGTTTTTTCAAACAGTCCCCTGCAACAAATTCAAAGCTGTAATACAAAAAAAATCTATAACTTTTGCAAATTCTTTTTGGCATGAAGTTTAAAGTAATGAGAATGAATTTACCGAAATCGCCGAGAAAGGTGATGAAACGCTACTTTGCTTAGTTTGAGAGCCACATTTGTGATGAAAATATGTATCAGGGTCGTTGCGAAAACAGTCCTCTGGGAAGTGATTTTATTAATGTCAATTAATTTAATTATAAAACATATTAGTTATTATGTCCACGATTTGTGCCTAAATTTATAGGTAGTCTCGTAACTAATTATGTTACAATAGTTTTGTAGATATTACGCAACAAAGAGCAAAAACACAGTCACCTGCCTAGTTACACTAGGCGGGGGACTTACCCCCTATCATGATTTATCAGAAAAGCACAAACTTCAGTTGGCCCTCTTTCAAACCAAAGTAATAGATTCATTTTCTGAGCAATAGTATTATAATTATACGAACATTTCAAAAATCCGTGCCCGGACAGATTTCGTGTGAAAAATGACGAGTTTACAGAGAATCGCCCAAAAAAGAAATTGTACGTTTTTACGTACACTTGCTATCGTTTACAGGACATTTACAGCCTGAACCAAGGGAGCAGGGAGGGGGAGGAGGAGTGAGCGACGGGCGTATTGCATGCGTAATCATACGGTGAAACTCGCAACATGTTCACGATGTTACGATTACGTGTTTACAATGAAGGGAAAAGGTCTAAGCGTTGGAAATTTCATTGTTTTCGAAAATGTAGTTCAAAGAAACGACAGTAAGCATCTACTACGTTTTGATTGGCATAAAATGCTATTGAAAGAATTTCTTATTCAGATCGACCCTTATCTAAAGCAAACTCCACTTAGCTCAAACCACGTGGTTAAACCTGGAAATAAAGTTTACAAGAATTTCGTATTTACTGACTCTGTCAGCTCTTCCCTAGAAATCAGTTTAAAATTCTGACACCATTCGAATCCCGCCTTGCCCATGGATGTTATTTCATCCTCTCTGTGCCGTAAATCTGTCCTGTGTTTGTCAAGAGGCAAAGCGCATATCATGCAGTCTCATGTATGCAGGGCCGTCATTTCAGGTTTTTCCAGCCCCCCCCCCCTGGAAAAAAGGTGCAAAAACAATGCAATTTCATCGGAAAACTACAAAAACCACGCCCACTTATGTGTAAATGCATTGATTTCTCAAAGCCGGGGGGGGGGGTGCAAATGACCCCCCAGGCCCCCTAAATGACGGGCCTGCATGTATGTTGAAGTTAATGGCTTCTGAAAGAAAAAAAAAACTGACACCATGCGTGGTCAAATTGTATAAGCTTGCTTTGAAGCGTGGATGGAGTTTTCTGCGCAAGCGCATTTCACGCACCGAACCTGAACAGTAGAAGCAATGTCGAGTCGAAATATTTTGGAAATGCAAGAATATGTAGTTGAAAGGTGATATTTAAGACGAGAAGGCATTTTTATGACTTCATTTATGATGTTTAATTTCAAATTCTTCTCAAATATACGTAAAAAAATACTCGTCGATGCGTATCATGTCTTCATTAAAGCTTATTATTCGATCATTTGTTAATTTGAAGCTTACATAATGCACATTGTTAAGCTGATTCGTGTGAAGTGATGCAGTATACAACATAATAAATTACAGTTCCAGCGATTAGAACTATAACTTTTACATCGGGGGACTTTATCGGCATGTTCAATACCAAAGAGGGATGTTAAAAGGTATTTTATGTTTGTTTTTAGTAGATTCAAAATGTATATTTTAATATTGTTATGAGCACTGAATATCAAAGCACTGCTACATTAGTTGAATTTTAGAACTCGTAATATGATCCTAGAGCCACATGTCACTTATTGGAAGGATTTGAACCGGGGTATTTTGAAGTAAAATACTCTGCGATCGAGTCAATTGGCAGTAACATGCATTCCATATACTTTCACAATTTTATATTGCTAAATTCATCTTCTTTCATAATGTGTTACACATTATTTTCTAAAATTGGGATTCCTCGGTTGAATTTTCATGTTGTAGATTTATATCAAGGTGGCACAAATCGCTGCTTGAGAGCCACATGTAGTCCAAAGTAGATTTAATGCCTCTTAACAAACGAACGTCGGAAGAACGAATTATTAATATCCTACCCAAATAGCTCATATGTTTGTGTTTCACTTGTATTCTTGGTTCAAATGATGATGAACCTAGTTACTCGATACAGTTAGTTTCATCATATCACAGCTGGACCTGAAAATTCAAGCTAGTCACTAGGCCCGATAGACACTTTTAAACCATCAATGTCCAGAAATTTTTAAATGAAAGTATCAGATTTTTAGACTAACTACAACGCTATACATATGAATATTTATGAAAATGGAATAATAGTGCTTCAGCCATCAATTTTTGTAAAAGAAAAATGGAGAGGGGGGGGGGAGTGCTTTTGATTTCTTTATAGGTTGGAGATATGGAGTATCGTGTGAGAACTTGGAATCATTTTGACATTACAAACCAAGTGTAACAAAATAAAAAACTTGTAGTAAAACATCAGTGAAGTGATTTGTACTTATATAACCGGTACAGTGTCTAATAATTATCCAGTTGATTATTTCATTTAGTCGCAAAAATGAGACCTTAGGGCGATAACTGGTGAGTGGAGAGTTACTATTTTAAGATATTTTCCGAGCATCTCCGCCCCACCCTGCCCTTAATCAAAAGAAACGAAAACTTAACACCTGGGTCTTAACAGAATGCAAATTTGACTCTGCATGTCCAAAATCGGCTTTTTTGATAAGCGGTAACATTGAAACAAAAATATCAAATGAGCATACCTAAACCGTCTATGTTGCTGTATTAGTTTCTCAAAATCCATGATTCATTGCGCAAAATCGAACTAATTTTCTTTTTTTCTAATGATCTCGGGTATTTTTAATGCTTCTAAGAGCGTAGTTTACGACTTGAAAATTGATAAAACTGTCCAAAAATATAGTCAAACGTATCTTCACGCTTTGTCTTTTAGAAAAAATTTAACTTGGAGAATGAAGGAAAAACATTTCGAATTTCAAGAATATTATCTTTGAGTGCTTTTAACATTAAAAGAAAGGAAAAAAAATAACTACAAGAAAGTGCTTAAAATTCTTATTTTTTAAAATCAAAATAGAATGGCAGTAGTTGAAATTGAATTTACATGTTCAAATAAAGGGAGTAGGGAAGAGAAGGAGGTTGAGGGTTTAACTCTAACACTCCTCCCTGCTAACACAATTTTATATATTTTTTAATTTTAAGCATAAATACGTATTTAACTGCTACCCTTACACATTTTTTTGAAATAAGTTGCAAAAAATCATCACATTTTTTAAAATGTTATTATTAAATGCAAGGAAAGGAAAATAAACATAATATGGTAGGTTTTTAGTTGAATTTTTAACATTTTACAGTTGTAAAATCATTGAGTTTCACTCGAGTTTTCTCGGAATAATAATTAACTGCAACTCATACAATCTCGAGACAACTCTGGATAACAGGCAAGCGGCTAAAGGTAATTACTTGATAATTACTGTTTTATTTTTAGATCCCGCAGCGTTCGAATGAAATACTATTTTAAAACTTTTTGCTGTGAGCAGAAGGAGGAAAAAGGTAATGGAAACATAGGCATAATTCGATGGATAGAATGAATCGAAGAGCTTTCTTCGTTGACTTTGAAGTGATAGCTCCCCCCCCCCCTCTAAAAAGAAAAATAATTAAATTTAAGGAATCTGATATCAGTTAAACGAGGTTTCGGCAAAAAGAGATTCCGACGGTCAATGAACTATTGTGTTTTTTGAAGTCATAAACGATCACAACTCAATATTATTGCAAAAGAGCAAATAATAAGTATACGAAATCTGTTCAAATATTTTATTCTTTCTAATTATAAATAGATGAGTCATTACTGACAGAAAAAAATTAGTTTTATTTTAATATGTAGGGGAAAGTAGGGTAAAACCGGGTACCTAAGGTTTGAAGGCTCCCAAAACTCAGTTTTTAACATAGAGGAACAAACTTTGGCAAAAGTATGCTCTACTTATCTGTTAATGGAACCGCAGTCTTGAAAATATTTCAGCTTTTTTTTCTGAATTTTTACAATTTTTTTTGTAAAAAAAGTCATTTTGCCCGGTTTTGCCCCACTAGTGGGGTAAAACCGGGTAGATATGTTATTGCTATGGGAAAATAAAAAAAATAAAAGTTTCCACAAAATTCAAGTTTTATTTAGCAACATGTGTTACCTATTGTCATAAAATATCATAATTAGTATTACAGGACACATTAATGAGCTGTAAGTTAGTTTAACTGTCCTTGCTGTTGCCTTTTCTTTGATTCATTTTTCTTTCCATCAGTTTTTTTTTTTTTTTTTTGTGTTCACCTTTGGTCTTCTTTTTATCATTTTTCTTTTTTTTCGCTTCTAGTGTAGATTGAAGTTGAGATTTGCATGGGGAGCCCGTCAAAATTACAGTTTTACCTTTTCTTTTTCCTCCTTCGCCCTTGCCCTTCTCTCAGTGTACGGTGGAGGCATTAATTCGGAAGGTGAAACACTGAATGATGCATCTATAATAGGTTTAGAGTTAGGACACGTGGACTTAGAACTGCAGGATAAATTGACTTGTTCGGGTTACGAAGCTGTTAGATTCGACGGTGTTGACACATTAGGAACGCTTGCTGCAGGTGTGAAATCTTCCTTGTTTGTAGAATCTTGATCTTGACTGTGTGGACTACTTGGAGCTTCCTCTGCGTTTTCTTTAGGTCTTGGTTCAGGCATTGGTCTATCTGTGGTCAGTGATGGCGCGAAGATGTGTTCTGGAAATATGTTTCTGTTTAGTGGATATATGCCTGTCTGTTTGAATCCATTTGTTGCTGCTTGCATCACAGCTGCTTTCAAAAAGGTGCTGCCAAAGAGTTTGGCAACTTGATGAATTGTCACTGGCCTGCCTGGATGCATAATCAACCACTGGCGCACTTCTTGTTGATAGTAGTTGCTGAGAGGTGCCATGAAGGTTACATCGAGTGGCTGCAAACGGTGCGAACAATGGGGGGGGGGGGGGGGCAAGCACAACATACCGACATGGTTTTCACAAGCCATATCAATCAGTTCAAGACTCTTATTGTGACTCGAATGACCATCTGGTATAAAAAGAACTTGTTTTTCAGCACTTGGTTTGGAAAACTGAATAAAAGTTCTAAACCACGACAGGAAAATATCGCGTTGCATCCAACCACTAGAATGATACTTTGCGCTGCTTCCTGGAGGTGCATCATCAAGTAGGAGTGGTTTTCTCTTACCCTAGGGAAAACAAGCATTGGGGGCATGAAGTTACCTGCGGCACTCATGCATGTTTCAACAGTTCCGCGTTCAACTGATATTAAGGCACCCACTTGTTTCTTTCCTCGTAAGGCCAGCACTTTAGACGGCTTGTTCGGGACAGTAGTGATACCCGTTTCATCGACATTATAGATGTCGTTCGGAGAAAATTGATATTTTAAATACAATTTTTCCAGCAGATCAAAAAATTGATTTACGGCCACATTATTGAATCCCATCGCACGAGAAATAGAGGTCTTTTCAGGAGACCTCAAAGAAAGCTGATTCTTGAGCCTCGACAGAAAACCATATAACCAATCCTTGCCAGCGATTTTAAGTTCATTGTTAAATTTATGTTTAAGTTTATTTTGTTCTGCTAGTTCATAAGCTAGCTTTCGAAAATCAGTCATGGTCAATCCAAATAGCCTATTTTCCATCATCAAAATGTGATTGACATATTGTTCATCTTGCTCTTTAGAAAATATAGTAGTGGTAGATCCCATACCTTTTGTTTTTGCCTTACGAATTCTGTCTTCTAAAGTAGACTGGGGGACTTTGAATTCCTTAGACGCCTTCATGTAACCCATTCTTCTAGACATTACTTCAGTAATTGCTAGCTCCATGGCTTCTTCACTCCACGACTGGCGGTCCGTTTTTCGTTTGTAGGCTCTGGGCATCCTGAGTCCTAAAATAAGGACTATAATAGACTGTAGTAATTTAACATAAATTGGTCAAATAAACACTAAATTAAACATTTTTTAACATAAACACTGTTCTCCCCAGCCCCCAAAAGAAATTTAATTCCCGACACCCCCGGGGGGGGGAGATAATATTTGTATATTATTGTTTAATATATCTTGTCTTGAAACCTCATTGTAAAATAATTTGGTTAAATAAAAATTGTTTTTTCATTTTTTAATAGACTTATTATGCTTTAAAAATCAAGGGGTGAAACCGGGTACACGGTTTTGCCCCTCGGTTAGTACCAGGATTCACCCCGCACATAAAGCTTTCATAAGACATGGCGTCAAATGACTATACAGAACGCTACAGACAAATACTTGCAATGATAATGAAGGTAATTAAATGCTGTACAAAGAGAGCTACATACCTTTATTCTTGCAGAAACAGGAACTTAGTACAATTCGGTTTTGTTTTGCTCAAAAATCGTAAGCAAAAACCACTCAAATAGAATTTCCTTCACAGGAACGAGATAAGCAGGTCTATTGTGTTCTGATGCAATCGCCACTGCTTCTTCATCAAGGTGGAAGGTAGTTCTTCTGTTTTTCAAGCGATTGCAGTGCTTACAGAGGCTAGAAGGGGGTACCCGGTTTGCTCCCGACTACCCGGTTTTACCCAACTTTCCCCTACGAATGTAATCTCTACTAATAATAAAGCTGAAGGTGGGTCTGTCTGTCCTTCTTTCTTTCTTTCTTTCTGTCTGTCTGTCACTCGCGTAGCGCCAAAACCGTTCGGTCGATTTTCATGCCACTTGGCACAAAATTAGTTTGTAGCATGTAGTTTTGCACCTCGAAGCGATTTTTCGAAAATTCCATTTCGTTCTTTTTCTATTCGAATTCTTAGCGGAAATTCGATAAAATAGGGATAAAATATTTCATACACATTTTCAAGTCTTATGTCATTCGAAAGCTTGAAATTTTCTGCACAAAATGAAGTTTTTTCGAAGTTTCTACGATGATCAGGAGAGCTGTAACAATTGTTTAAAGAATCCCGGAATTCAAGGCTTACCTTCAGTAAAGCAAGCCAAACGATTCTAAAATGGTTGAACTCGAGAATAAAATTTGTTGAAAAGATAGATGAAATGCATTATTTTATCGACGGAAATCAACTTTTCATGTTGTTACCATGGTTACGTGCTCATACTTATTTTTGTTTCGTTCTTTTTCCAGCGTTGCCAGGCGTAGTATTTTTGATACTACGGTAGTATTTTTTCGGCCCAAATAAGGAGCATAGTATTTTTCCGGCAACCCTGTTTCCAAAAAACTAATGACTTAATTAAAAGATTTGGCGGATTTTTTTTTTTTTTCATTTTCATAGATTTTGCATTTTAGCAACATTGATTTTGGCAACGTTTGGAAACAGTAGTATTTTGTAATATTTTTTTTAGAGGAGGCGTAGTATTTTTTTGTTTCAATTCTCTGGCAACCCTGTCTTTTTCCCGGTGAAAATGCTTTGGGATCTTGGCGCGTTTTTGCATGTCTCGCGGAATTGAAAGCTCTGAGAGAAACTACGCAAAACAGCCATGGTTACCACGCTTGGCGAGCCTATCGCCCATTTAGCGAGAAAAGGGTACCTAAAGCACAGATTAACCAAATATCGTATCAATTGCGATATTGCATCGTTCTTTCTAAAGTATGTCATTTCGGAAAATGTATTATTTTGTTTTTGAAGTTAGGAAAGAAAACTTTCTTCTTCTTTTAAACTTTGGTAAATTTCTGTTGGTTTCTGTGAGCAACAAAATTGTTCTTATTTTTTCTTTTGGCTTATTTTTGTGCACCTATCTTTGGGGTTGCATTCGAATGTCCCCAAGGGGGTGATTTACCCCTTTTATGGGGTAATCAGTGCTTTCAATGCAGACCAAAGTGATATGAATTGGCGCGACCACTTGGCGATATCTCGCCAAGCTTTTGGTCACCAAGTGTTTGACGCCAATTTGGCGACATATCGCCAAGTTGGCAATAAATTTAGCGAAAAAAATTTTTTTTTTGGGTTCAATTTGGCGCTATTGGCGATATTTTGCGAAAAATCTACTGAATGATGTTAAAATCGGCGATATTTAGGAGATTAATCATTGTAAAACATTTTTTTTGCATTGTTTCGTGGCAAACTAGGGATGCAAATGTTTGAATTGTTATCTTACTCACTTCAAGCACTATTTTAGCACTTAAGGCATCTACTAAGAAATTTACACGTAAAAGGAAGTAGTGTAGGGTCCATACCAAATTTTTATATCATACTTTGAAGGAATTATAGTTGAATTACAACTAAAATAGAGCATTTTTTCTGCTATATCAATCATTTTACAAATGAACTGTTAGTTTTATACCACGGGCAAAGCCGTGCGGGTACCGCTAGTAGTTGTCTAAAAAAAGAAAATGGCTTATTTCTGAAAGATTCTCTGACGATTTTGAAATTCAATTACTTGCAAAATAAATTATTAGATGGCGTTATATCGATGCTATAGAATACTGTTTTTTGGTATGCCGTTTAATTTAAGTCGGCACATCAAAGAAATTTTTTAGAAAAGGAAGGCCAAAAGCAACCAATAATGATAATAAGGAGGGCGTTAAAAATAAATGTTTCTAAAAACATGAATTTTTGTTTCTGCTCAATTTTCTTTTTCACCCAACATTTATCTTACTACACCTTACCTTCTTTTTAGACCATATGTAGAAGAAACAAGATTTGCATAATTATATATTTTTCTTCATACTTACAAAATTCTAACATTCCATGGTCTCAATTCAAGTTTTTTTTACATTTATATGGTAGTTTACCATGAAAGTAATTTTAAAATGTCTTTGAAATGCTTACATAAAAATTTCAAATTTTATATTAAAGAACATTTTTACAAATCATAATGAGCTACTAAATCTTCCAAACACATTATTTTGACGTTTCATAAATATTTTCATTATTTTCATTCAAAAATGGAAGGTTTGGGTAAAAAACTGGCTCTCCACAATTTCATTCAAAAGTTTTTGTTCTGCGCAATTTGTTTCTTGAATCGATGATAAATAATTTTGCTTTTGGATTTGCTTTGGAAAAATCATTTCTGATATGCACTTTTTCTCCAAATTAGAGTCCTTGAAATTTTCTTCTTCAAATAACAATTCGTTGTGGAGTATTTTACTGAAAAGAAAAAAAAAACTGAACTGAGCTTAAAAGGTATTATTATTTAAAATAAATAGAAGAGTGCTTTTTTTCTGTTCGTGCCTTTTTAAGACGATAGAAAAATTGGAACTGAAATATTTATGCTAAAAATTATATCGTCAGATAAAGGAACAAAAAAGCCTTAAGATATTATCTTTTCGAATCTATTGTCTACATCAGAATATCTTTTTGCTCATCTTCCAGGTTTGTTTGATTTATGGAAAACGGCAGAATAGATGTTTCATAAATGACAAAAAACTTTTCAGGACATAACTCTGCATTAAAGTTGTTTTTGTCTTGAAAACAAATTAACTGTCTTTAGAATTTTCTGAAGTTGTCTTTATTATGCAGTCGATTCTTAACAAAAAGCAATTGTATCTACATGACGTAAAATGCCTTATTACCGAAGACATAAATTTAGAACGAAAGTATACTGCATCGTTAAAAATAAGCTATGATTTTTTCTTCATTTTGAATTCCTCTACGAACGAAAAACATGATATGAAAAATTACAATGGCATTTTTTTTTCTTCAAATAATTAAGCATTTCTTTGTATTCGCTTAGAGTATTTTTGAGCCAATATTTAGAAAAGTGCCAATTTGAAGTTGGAGTTTTCTGAAAAAAAATTTTTTTGCAGAAAAAAACTAATATTGGATTTTAATTCTAATTGGGTCTAAATGCAAGAAAATAAAAGGGGGGAGGTCAAGGAAGTTATTTACCCCTTCCTTAGATTACTCACTTTTAAGCCATTACAGATCTGATGAATGTTACAGATCTGATGTTAATATGAGCTACATATTTGAGTTTATGCTGTCTGTCTTCGTTAACATCTCTAAATATGATATCATTTCCTTGCATTTTTAACATAGAATTAAGATAATTATATTAAAATATATATATTAGGCTAAAAAATCAAATTTCATTATAAAAAAGCATTTCTTGGAAATAAAAATGAGCGATAAGGTTTTTAGATAAAATAAATTATGAGATTACCAAATCCAAGCTAATAAAACATTTGTTTTGTTTTGAAACAACACACAACTTCAAATTTTTCAACACACAACTCTGCTGCTTGCTTTTCTTTAATTAGTTGCAGGAAATTTAATTTCTTGATCAGAAATTCAAATTTAGCATGCTAGTTATTATCTAGTTATTTAGCGAAGTTATGAGAAATTGAAGCACCAAAAAAAAAATAAAAATAATAATAATAAATAAAAAATAAATAAATAAATAAAATAATAATAATTAACTTAATTTCTGCAGTATCAATTTTTCTTATTTTACTAACTTCTATTGTTAGGTCATACAAACCACAAATGAAGCAATTGTACTAAAACTCATTGCTTTTCATTTTTTAAGAACAAAAATATTCAATATATATGGCTAAAACCTATGATTTTTGCTTTTTATAATTCTGAAACGTGTGAGTTAGTTCTGTAACATATTCGCTGTTTTTCAATGTTACCGCTCTGACTGTTACCGATCTGACAAACTGACAAAGTTTTTTTTTTTATTTCCGAGTCGATCGCACTAAACCAAAATCAAACACGTGGTTTTTTCACTTGTAATAAAGGACTATACTTATATATAAAATAATTTTTAAAATAATAAAAACTGCGCATTTTAGAGCGTGTTACCGATCTGATGACTCAAATGACACACATTTTATAAAATCACTTTAAAAAATCTTACCTACAATTTTAGATGCAGAAATGCAAATTTTTAATTACGATTCGATAAAACATCCCACCAGGTACTCAGTATCACGTGGTATAGGTGCAGGAAATGATTTTGGGAGCCTAAACATAGATCGGAAGTTATTGTTACCACTCTGACGGCGGAACTTGGGACACGCTTATTTCGCATCGGCTAGAAAATCAGAAATCGATTAAAACAAAAATGAAGTAAAATATTAACAAAGGGTAAAAATAGAATCGTTTTTTGTGCAAGTGCGTTTTTTTGGGAAGTTAGAAAGTGCGCATGACCTGTTTGCATGCTAAGCTTTGCTACTGGGGACACGTTACCGATCTGATTTTTGATGTATAAAAACAATATTTTCTGAAGAAAAAAAAATTTTTTTTTCTGATGTTATTAGATGAAATGAAAGCAGAACCTTTTCTTCTTTCTGGGGAAAATTATTTTTTTTTAACTAGTTATTGAAATACTAGTGAAAATTCACTTGGGACTCAAATTGGCACTTTTCTAAATATTAGCTCTTTTACCATATTATCAAAAAATGTAACAAAAAGAATCGAAAAATAATAGCATAATGTAATAACTCTCTGCAAGAAGATACCTAAATGTTTATACTAAAATATTTTTCTCCCCAAGTTTTATGCTCTGCAACTCATATCTTGAGTCAATTTCAATGATGTCCTGTCTTATTTTGTTTTGGGTAACTGCATACTTTAAATCATATATTTTGAGCTATTTTTAAAGAGTAAAAACACCAGGTAAAACAATAAAGATGAACATAGTATTATAAAAGACGAAGATATTTTTATTAATATTAATATAGCATCAACAATATAAGCATATTGACATGTAAAGATCCGTTAAGACATCTAGCTACTGCATCTTCGTCCCTATTTTGGACTCATCAGTCTAAAATAGTTCATATCTGAGCTGGAAGTAGATATCCGTTCATTAAGAGCTGAGTCCATAACAAAGACGAAACTGCTGTCTAGGATGACTTAATACCCTCCAACTACTTACCATTAAAAGTATGTGTTTAATTTTTGTTACTCCCAAAAGTATTTTCGAATTAATTGTTATTGTGCACCGGACACAATAAGAGAATATTTGAAAGGAAAGTTAAAGAGAAAACATTTGTCATTCAGTTAACCACAATAACAATCTTGTATCATCTTTTCTTTCTTTTAACGTTTCAATATGATATTGTGATGTATTATTGACCGATATTGAGTTGTTTTGACGTTGCGAATTAGTAAAACTTATAAACAGAAATAACTAGTCGAAAATTTCCCATTGCAATAATGATAATGACTATTCAGTGTTATTGTTATAATGATGTATGTAACAATGCGATAATTTTATCTTCCTGCTTCACATGTAGTAAAACCAAAAGTAGTGGTGGTCAAGAGTTTAGAGTGGATATTAGTCAAACCAATGAGACGCGAAAAACGCATACAAAAAAGTACACTGAGCTTTCTAGCTTTTAATAAACGTAGTTACAAGTTCACAGCTTCTTTTTGAAGACAACACTAGTAAACTAGCAAAATTACTTTTATCGGAATTGTTCCTTCCTAGATAGCAGCACAAGTTTACTTTTTATAATTTCTAGCAAAAGTTTGTTCTTTAACCGTATAAATTCATCCAAAATCTGATTTTTAAATATATGTTAATAATAAAAAAACTAATGTGAATGTTGTATTTACTTTTTGTCAATAGAGTGGCAAAGAATCTATAAAATGCTATCTTAATTTTAATACGCTTTAATTAGTTTCACATATGGGTTTGTGTGTATGTAACTCTGAATAAAAGGTAAAATTTACGTTCTTTACAAATATAAAAGTAATATATTTAATACTATTATTATTACTAAAGGCTAAACTATATCACATGTTGGTGTATCATAACTGTTTCAGTTGTTTGTATGTAACTCTGAATTGAAGATAAAATTCACGTTCTTGGAAAATATGCAAGTAATATATTTAATCTATTATTAACATTAAAGGCTTAACTATATTACATGTTTATGTATTATAAGTGCATGTAAACTTAGCCGATATTGAATAGTTTTGAAAATCTTCTATTTAGTTTGATTAACTGTAAAAGCGTATTTTTTTAGTTTTTTAAACTATACTTACTATCTCTCCGTAATGATAATTGATATATTAAGAATGCTACCGAACAGCACCAAACAAAAAAAAAAAAGGCACTGAGAAATAATAATTCGTCAAGATTTTTACACCGTACACATATATTATCCTTCAAAATTCAAGTTCTTACTATAGAGCCGAGTACATCATCCTTTTGACTCCAGGGAACTGCGTGACGAATGGAGCGATGGGCGGATTAAAGCAAAGGAGAATTTCCCGCTTTGACATCTTTTCGAATTGGATGCAACTCATAACTCGTACGCTCCAAGAAGTTCTTTGCTTTCGGTTACTGTCTATCCATTTCAGAGCCGCCAAGAACAAGAGATAGAAGCTGCGGGAAGATAAAAAATAAGAATATTATTGTAGGGTTTCGAACTTTCAAGAAAATTCAATGGTTGTTATTAACTTGTGATCATGCTATTTTAAGAATTGAATCTAATAGGGGAATTTGGGGCAAGTGAAATGGTAAAACGTTTTTTCGGTTTGCAGCGCAACTTATCTAGGAAAATATTTAAACTCAGTTCCTAAACATACAGTTAATTCCAGTCAAAGAATAAATAGCTTTAAAGATCAATGAAATAAAAAAGGTATTTTCAAAAGTTTATTCACAGATTGTAAAATTTCGTCGTAAGCATCCCATAATAACCTAATCTTGGAAATTATCACTTTATTCTCACAAGATAAGAACGAACGAAACAATTTTAGTGTTTTATTCAAAACTAGCTGATGTGCCCAGCGTTGCACGGGTTTAAATGCAACATGCCAAATCCAAGAAAATAAATATATGACTTTCAACTAAGCCCAGTAGAATCATATTTCTCAATGGTATTTTATGTGAGCATGAGGTAGATTAACTGGGTGCGAAGGAGAACGTGAAATCAAACTTAAATGCGTCATTTATTTTATCCGCGTGATTTTCCTAAAAATCACTTTCTATTTTCTACCTGTTGCCAAAATCAATTCTCTTTTTATTTACCCCGTTAGCGATTATTGTCATAGATGAATATAAAAAGTCTAAGAAAGCAATAAATTTCATACTTACTCCAGAGAAGCCTTGCCACAAAATTTTCTTCATGATTACTATTAATATTGTTGTTGCGAGGCAACAAATTTTTGCAACAATGGACAGAAAATTTAATCACTTAATGGGGATGCTACATGAAATTTACTGTTTTTCATAATAACTTTTTTTAACTAAGCTTTTTAGAAATAAATTATAGCTTATCCTACTCCCTGTTACTGCAGCTATCTACGGTGAAAAAATGGTTAAAATCGGTCTAGTAGTTTTGAAGTTTACCCCGGACATACGCATACAAAAGTAGCCTTTTATGTATATAGATTTAGTGCCCAAAATATATTGTTCTTATAAGCAGTAGCGTATATAGACTCATTTGCACCATTCTGCGAGATTCATTTCTGAGAGTAAGTGTGTCCCCCAGAACCCAGTAAAAAATTCTATTTCAGTATAAAAATTATTTTTTGAATGTAACTTATAGTGCTATTTTTCTGGATCGTGCCTCCTCAAAACTCGTGCATCCCCCCGCCCGTGCCGCAGATGCTGCGGGGGGTACTATGTACGCCACTTATTATAAGCATATTATCAAACACGTACATGCTAGACCACAATGATGTACTGAAGGCGAGTTGCGAGCTCGGATTTTCTATGTTTTCAAACGTTAATTAGCACAACATTAAATATTTTGAAATTTTAGACGCGTTCTGTCCAGTGTGAATCATTTCAGAGAGTTTCGGCCCTCGGATTAGAAAAAGCTGAGCACCACTGTCTTATACTATTTCATTTATAATGAAATAGCATTTAAGAAATTTGCTATTAATATCCGTAAGATCAGTACCACGTTTCCAAAAATACCTAAATACAACACATAAAACGTGCGAACATGATTCTAGTTTCTGAAAAGGGTGTCATTTGTTCTCAATAGAGCATGTACCCGTGATTACCAGACCTACGTTATGGGCGATTCTCTGTAAACTCGTCATTTTTCACACGAAATCTGTCCGGGCACGGTTTTTTGAAATGTTCGTATAATTATAATACTATTGCTCAGAAAATGAATCTATTACTTTGGTTTGAAAGAGGGCCAATTGAAGTTTGTGTTTTTCTGAAAAATCATGATAGGGGGTAAGTCCCCCGCCTAGTATAACTGGGCAGGGGACTGTGCCAGGTGACTGTTTTTGCTCTTTGTTGCGTAATATCTGCAAAACTATTGGAGCATAATTAGTTACGAGACTACCTACAAGTTTAGGCACAAATCGTGCACATAATAACTAGTATGTTTTACTAGGTGACCCGTGCGGAATTCCGCAAAAAAAAAAAAAAAAAAAAAAAACCCTCTAAACTTAAAATTTAAAACTACAATTTTTATTGGCTTCATTATCTGCCCGAAGTTGCAACGCAGTGTCGAATTCTATAAAGAAAAGTCCAGCGTAAGTTGGTGTAGTCCCTGCCGGAGGTTGCAAGTTCCCGATCATATGGTACACTTGACCATGTAGTTTAAAACAATATGGACCTCTGCCAGGAATGTTAACTGAGTCCACTTTGACTGAAGCGAAGGCCAAAGCATTGTTGAATTGTCTAATATTGTCTAGGTAGTAGACACCTTCCTGTTAGTCTGCCTGTTGGTACCCTGTTCCTTGGCATTGTAAAATCTTGTACGTTTGCACAACATCGCCATCTACTGCCGTCGTTCGGACAACTTTTCAAAGAGATCAAAGACACGTTCACTTTTACAACTACTACAAAGGGGTACCCTATATTAAAATCAAATACCCAAGGCTACTACTAAACTAAATACTAACGTTATCGCAAAACTACCATAGTATTTTGAAACAATAAAAGTTGCAATTAAGGTTTACCGAGCTAAGCCTTGGCTTGAAATGTCGCATTCAAAATTGATTTGAACAACAATGTAACGATTTTGACAGTTGAGCAAAAAATTTAACTTTTTCAAACTTCAATCGCTTATAAGTCGCTTAAACGTGGATTTTCGAGATTCTCGTTACGCGGCGCTAGCGGAGAAACGTTCTAAAGAACGCATTTTTTTTAATCTTTCGAATGAAATCAAAATGGAGACGAGACGACAATTATTTCGCTAGAGAGAGTCAATTTTGTGCCTAAAAATTGAGGTTCGAATAAAAAACGAACCGACACTTTTTAGAGGGTGGGTCTAATTTTCGTCAGTAGCCCGCGGGATAAGCTTCAAAATCATAAATTTTCTTGCAATTCGATAAAGAAATGAGCGAGTTTCGACCGGCTATAGGATTCGGCTTAGAGAAATAATATATGGAGATTATCTCCATATATTATTTCTCTAAGCCGAAATCTCTCCTCCTGCTTAGGAGTTTATAAGATCCCCTGTTCCTGTGGATTAGTTTATATCGGGACGACAAAACGGAGCGTTAATACAAGAATCAAAGAGCATCAGAGAAATTGCCGGCTGGGTCAGACTGAAAAGTATTCTATCGCGGAGCACACTTTCAGTAATGGAATACATGATATAAAATTCAAAGAGGCCAAAATAATTTCACGGACTTCAAATTATTTCCCCAGATTGAATAGAGAGGCCATTGAAATTTTCAAACACCCAAATAATTTTAACAAGAAGGAGGAAGAAGTAAAAGTTAACAAGCTTTGGCATCCAGTCATCTGTCAATCTCGAGCCGGAAGGTAGAGGGCGCTGCGTTTTCAATTTAAAATCTTGCAGCAGTTCGAAATTTCGCATCAGTCGCCAAATTAATCAACGACACCCACTGAAGATGACCGCCTCAGTTGCGATCGAAACGTATGGATTAAAGCCATTTAGACCACGGCACAACAGCCCGGAATCCTTAACTAGTATTTACTCCGGCCGTGAAAGCCTTCATTCTTACATTACTTCGTCATTGTTTTATAGAGATACAGACATGCCTTTGAAACTAACTATGCAAATTTTCAGCTTCCAAGACCTAAATCTTGAGATTCTAGAATTCATCAAAAAAAAAAAAAAAATCTAAAATGGCCGATCAGCTTTATGAAACAAATTGTCATGTTTATGCTGATCCGCTTTTGGAGGCCGTTTTGAATCTCCCACCACCTTTTTTTCTTTCTTTTTGACTCATCCTAGATCCTCATGATGTGGGTCTTAAAAGCTGAAAATTCACATAGGTTAGTTTCAAAGGCATGTCTAGACCTCCTAAAACGTCCTTTAAATCGGAGATAATCCTGTGGGGACCACCAGGTCACGTGACATAGAATGACTCTATGGTGTTTAGTTTTTGCAGCATATTGCCACGCACCTTTGTTGCCTATATCCTGCCAAAGCCAGTGCGACTCATCTTCAATAATAACGAACCGTTCTTACCTGCTCTGGTGTGCTTATGCTTGGGACTTTGTAGATTGGTCGCATTTGATTTATTGACGCAAGAGCCTTAGTAGGCTATGCTGTGCCTTTGTAATATTACGTAGGTCTGGAGCTCATCGGTTCTTGGACTATGTTAAATCAATTAATTTTAAAAAAGAAAAAGAAAAACGTAGGCATCCGTAAACTTATGAGTGTAATTTAAGATTACCATCTCAGCTGCATCTGGAAGGAGTTGATTACGAAACCAGCCGTCAGAATTTCACATAGTTGTTCCCCGTGAAGATTCATGAATTCTTCTGCTTTGAGACAAGATTCAAAATGTTTTATGATAGCTTTTAGGCTTCTGTATTTTTCTAAATCCATACCCAATTCCCAGGTGGCTGCGTACTTGTAAATCCTCGCATTTGCGTCGTTTGCTGTCAGAATCTTAAATTGAAGGATAGCAAATTAGTATCTCATTTTTCAATTTGGAGACATTTTGAAAGCATTTTCCCCCTTTTTTTATTTATTTTTTATCATCAATGGCAAGAAAATACAAAGGAATGGCAAAAAATACAACAAGTAAAAATACAATTAAAAAGAAGCAAATAATATTCAACGAAATCATCACCGTAAGAGCTCTCTAGCTTGCTAATATAGTGCCGTCTGGGAGTCGCTATAAAGTGAAAAGTTACGACGTAGGTCTACATTCCATATTACGGTGATGGCAATTTGCTTGGACAAAAATTCCTAAACAATGAAGTTGCTGACAACATTCGAAACACTTCCAACGTTTCTGTGGAAAAATGTTTCAAGCTGGTAGCCCTAATAGTCTATTACACCAGTTTTGTCTGACAACCCTTACAAATGGTAACTTAAAATTTTCAAATTGCAATGCTATGCTTAGCGTTGCCAGTTGATCCTTTTGAGCTGAGTTCATTCTAAATGGTTAAAAAAGAGCTTTATAACTTGATCTTTTTATTGATTATCATATTATGCAATTTTAGATTAATAATAGAATTTGAGACGCGAATGTGATAAATGACCTGTTCTTGTTTAGTAGGTATTGTTGCCTGCCCTCAATTCTTAATTAGTGAGTTTTTTTTTCCTTTTTATTTTTTTGTAAATTGAGTGGTGAGGTATTGTATGTATAACTCCATCCTTTCAATTTCTTGTACTCTTCATAAAATTTAGCTAATCAAAATAGAAACATTTCCAATAATCTTCTTTATTTTTCATTTTTTAAAATTAAACTCATACAGTAGTTGAAATACATAACATATACTACGTATAGAGCAGTATAATACATTACAAAACATTTGAAAACAAAAGTCCAATTCTTATAGAGTGCAAAACGTTATAATTCAAAAGTCAATGTTTTAATGTCGCAAGTTTCCTGCTTATTTGTAGCAAAATACTTTTTCTATTTTCGTTAGTTACTTTACTTTTTTAAAAATAAGTAAGAACATTACCTGAATACAGATTTTGACAATTTTCTTTATTTTCAACTTTTGAGCAGCTTTGTATAATTTGACGAAATTCTGGCAGTTGACATCTAGATTTTTGGCGTACATGTAATCATAAATTACCTTGAAGACTTTCGCTTGAATTTCAGTCAGCTTAAACTTCTGCATTAAAAATAAATTTGTATTTTACTCACGAGTTTCAAGCATTAAACACGAGTTACGAAATACGCAATCTGGAATTGCATGCGACAGGTCCCGTTTATTTTGCCCTTAATACAATCTAGATACAATATCGAAGTTTTTTCTAACAATAGAACAACACATGAAGCAAAATAAATTTAAAAATTAGTTTTCTTAATGAAAGAGTTTTTTAATTTTAACAATTAATTATGAAGTTTTTCGTAAACCATAAAAAAGCACGAAATAATGTTGTTGATTAAAAATATTGTTTTAAGTTGTCACGCTATTTCTTTTCTTGCCTGAGAAATGTTTGGCGCTAACAGCACTTGTTGAAATTAAAGTGACATTTATTTTATGGCTGCTGTATATTTATTTCCACGCTAAAATCAAAGGTTTTGTTCCTCACGCAAAAACTGATACATTTCTTTTAACATAATACTTTAAAAGAGCAACAAACAAAAGGTTATTAAGGAATCGTAAACAAATTTCTGATTTCTAAAGTAAAACATTTTGTTCATTCCCCTTTTGAGTTATTACTTTTTAATGAAATAGATGAGCTGTCACGTGCTAGACAACATGGCAACTTTTTCGTGGAATAACTCATTGGCTAAATAATTATTCTTGTTAGGGGATTTTTTTCACACTAAAAATGTTTGGTTCCAACTGCATTCCAGAAAATAAAACTTCCACTTGTCTAAAAGCTAATGTCGAATGTTTTTGTTTATAATCAACAACAAACAGGCACCAATCATATTCACTAAAATGAAGCTAGAATACAGTAGATCCTTGTTTATCAGAATTAACTATGATCAAAGGTGATTGGGAGACTCGAAAATCCGGGTAACCTGGATAATAAACAAAACCAATCCCTAAATCGACGTGCTTAGCATTTATTAATATTATATAAAAAAAACATTTTG
>JAXGGA010014409.1:0-32218 GCA_038373865.1 Uloborus plumipes
AATATATTACTATTGCTTTCACAGTTAATAAATGACAATTTGACACAAATAGTATAATACTGCTAACTTTATGGGTAGTTACGGTTAATTTTACAGGGCAAAGTCAGTTATGAGACAGTATATCACTGCATCATTTACTGTTATTTTCTATGAATTTCAAGGGACACTTAATTCAAAAGACAGTTTTCCAATGCTAAGTTTACAGTTTAACATTTTTTAATTCGCAATAAAATTCCTTTATACGACAGTATATTACAGCTAATTTTGCAATTTACTATTGCTAATTTCACAGTAAAATTCCTTTATAAGACAGAATATCACTGCTAATTTTACAGTTTATCACTATACATTTTACAGTTTATCAATGTCAATTTTACGATAAAATTATTTTTTAAGACATTTTACAGTTTCTTATTGTTAATTTTACAGTTTGGAAATGGAACCTCAGCTGCCACTATTCTTCTGTAAAATTTACGGGATTTTTTTGCAGTGTAGCACCGAATCGAGTATACTGCGCAGTCGCGGGTTAAAGCAGATAACATTTTCGCTCTGTTATTTGATGAAATAGAATAAAACTGTAGATAACAGCAGTATTTTAGTGTAAAATCAACAACCATTTTTTACAGTGCTGTACAAGAAAAAAAGCAAATTTTATGAAAAAAAAATTTTTAAACTATTTTTGAAACAAATATGTGAAGATTATTCATTTCAAAAACTTTTAAATTTTGAAAGAAAGTTCTTAATGTAATTAAGTACTAAAAATGTTAATTTATAATATAATAATGTAAGAGCAGATTTGTAGTAGTAAAAGTTGAGATTCGCAAAAGACGAATTTTTACCCATTGGCTGGTTGTTAACAACTGACCAATTTTATGTTTAACTATCTGTGTGGCCGGGCTTTGCACGGTTTACCGTGAAAATACAGTTTATGTCAAGTAAATAAAAAAAGTTTTTTTTTTTTACAACTCTGAAATTCAACACCTCAAGGGGGGGGTGGCGGCAAGTTTCAAAAGCCCAGGGCGGCCTTACGTCCAAATACGCCTCTGATCAATACCACTTTATAGTCTTAGTATTGATCAAACTATTCGTAATATTTAGTTTGCTTCTTTTAAATAAATGTTTTCAGTATGCAGTAAATTTGGAAAAAACCCACTGTACCGACATAGTGGATTCTTTTGGGCTGGGCCCGCTGCTTTAAACACGATTTTTCTTACTCGGAAACATAAATGTGGCCAATAACTCAGTGTGTCTTGTAAATAGTAATTTGCAAATTAGTTTGATCTAGCAAGAAAATATAATTAAAATTATGAAAAATAAGTGTTCCAAACTGACTTTGAGGGTAGAGTTTGGATTATTTCGGCATGTGTAAAATTTGTATATAGTATTTTATTTGTTAATAGTACAGTCGAACGTCGGTAACTCAACACCGCCAGGGGACCACGAAAATTTGTCTAATTAAACATTTGTTAACTTAGCAAGGTTCAGTAATTTCAACTCTTCAAGTATTTTCTGTATCATTTATTTGCTTACCATTAAGGTTACAAAAATTATTATCTGTAATTTTCTTTCTTTCTCTCTTTTCTTTTTTGATAAGTACTTAATAAAATAGACAGAATAAATTTGAATATCTTATTGGCAATTCATAACTTTTAAAAAGAGAAAGAGCTCCTCGTCAATCACGTCTATTACAGAGAAAAGCCTAGCTAAAGACTGGCTTGAAAAACTTGTTATGCTGCATTGTTTTGTTTCTCTTGGCGACTGCCCGGAGTACATTTTTCCAACCTTTTCCTAGCAGTGGAGCGCACTAACAGCACAGAATCTAAACTCCCCTGGGTACAAGAAAAATTCTCTAAAAGAGTTTTCTCGAGAACAGAATTGACTGACTTGGACACCATAAAATTCGCAAAAAGGATCAACACAAAAAAAAATCAGTTGCAAAAAGTGGACTAAAATATCAACAAGACTTTTAGAGGTTCCTGTAAATGTATGTCAAGTTAGAAAGGTTATCACTCAATAGAATTAACATTTGACAAATCATTGGAAACATGAATGTCGAATTATCGAGACAGTCAAGTTTTACCAAAGTTCAACTGTATTCCTTTTGTATATATTTTTTAAAAAATAAATATTACCATTATATGTTTAATGATTTTGTAGAAAAGTAAGTGTTCATATTTATTATTGCTTAATTTTATATTTACTGCTGTACATTTTCCAAACTAAGACCTCTCGCCTTTTATAATCTTTTTTCGTCATAATTTTAAGAAATGCGGTGTTTTACTTGCTTTCTAAATAAAAATAAATCCTGTCGGCCCCGCTTAAATGAATACTGTCGGTTCCAAGAAATATTATTCGATTTAGCGGGGTATTTCTTCAAGTAGGGAACTTTAACATTGCGTCTATGGGACCGGAAATATTCGGTCCCAGGATATTTTATTCATATAAGCAAGGTATTTGTTTATCCGATTAAGCGGGGCCGACAGCACTTACCTGCTGTTACTACTGCTTATATATGATGTAGCAATATAACCAATGCCCCAGATGTGTCAATTTGGTGCTTGACATTTAATATTCACTATGGAGCACATTGCATGTTGCAATACAGAAAAATACAATACTATAATCCTCAAACATGTTACTACAAAAAACTAATACTAACAAGTTGTTTTTATTTATAGGCATACATTCTAATACAGGTTTGACATAATCAGTATTGAAAGTAAAGCTCTTTTTTCAGGATTTAATTAATTACATAAGCCTTAATCAGAGATACTTACCTTTCCATGAGCAGTAAATTGTGAAGAGAAATGCATTTCATAATTCTCTTTTAAACTGTTTTGATTATACAATTTTAGAAGAAATTGCTTTCAGCTGTCCAGGAAAACCAGCTTCAAAATTCTCAATACCAGTAAGATCGTTTACAAGGCAGAAAACATTATAAATATTTCTGACTGTGCAACGACCCAACTAGTTGAAAATGCATTCTTCATTTTTCAAAAACAGGAACACAGCACACGCAAACCATACAATTCAAGCAAATAATAAATAAACGTTTCAAACTACAAATGAATCATCATCAATCCGAACTATGATGTACTTAAACATATATAAAACTAAAAATAAAATGTATTCAGCATTCATTTTTATTTTTATACTACGCACGATATGAGTAACAATTTATTTAAAAGGTAACGAAATTCAAAGATATTTGCAAAATAATGGTGAATGGAACTAAATATAACATTCCGGGATTTGCATCAAACTAGTAGCACGCGGACGCGGAACATAATCCCAGCAAGCAAAATATCTTGCCTCAGGATTGCATAAAGGTTAACGCGTCGGCAAATATCACCTTGCCTAAATGCTGTCTGAATAATGTTATGTTACTCTCTAAGAGCTGTCAGCGACTTGCCCCAATGTTGACTGGCAAGGTGTATGCAGCCTAATATCAGTCGAGTTACAGGGTGGGCTCTGCCTTTGAAGCATCAAAATGCTGGCATAACAGTGTGAAATCAATCTGCATGCAAGAAGTGGTAGTTATTGTAATCCTGCATACATATTATCTTGACATTAAAATGGCAGGATACATTGATATAACAGTGTGAAATTAGTCTGTATGCAAGGTGCAATTGCTTGCAAGGTCTTTCTTTCTTTCTTTTTTTTTGTGTGTGTTATTTTCGCTTCAAATTCACGAAGTAAATTTCATTCTCTAACTATTCGTTTTATTCTTCAAGCAAAATTTTTTTTATCTTAGAATTATTTTTTAGCTGACACATGATTGAAAAGTCACATAGAGATTTGCTTTCGTTCGATTTGCAATTTAATTGCGGATAATGAAAATTACTTCATTGATTTTAGATTAAACTTTACATGTTAAAATTCATAGACTTCTTATATAGCGGCAAAAACATAGTTAGATTTTTTATTATTTATTTATTTTATTATTATTATTATTATTATTTTTTTTTTTTTTTGCTTAACAGAATGAGTCGCACTATTAAAAATACAATGCAATATTTTATTTATTTAAAAATGTATGCTTCTTTTCGAATTATTAATACATAAAATGCCTGGTTAAAATTATGGAGAAATATTAATAAATATCGCAGATAATGAACAAAAAATCTAAGTCCATTTCTGAGTGGATGTCAGCTTAAAAAATACACTTAGACAAAAAACTAATTTATTTTCAAGAATAACATAAATAGTTATTGAATAAAATTAAACTTACTAGCGAGCTTGAAGTCATTTTATGGTAAAACCGTGACTGCGTATAATCCCTTGTCTGCTTTGTTTAAGAACGAAAAACTTTATTTTTGCCAATTTCTGCCATTGATCGCGATATTTATTGTGCATAGCACTTGTTAAATAAAGGCAGTTAAGAATGATTCAAATAATTTCTAACACAATCATATTCCACGCTTAAGCAAACAGATTTTTAACGAAGCCAAACTGCGTATCATACCACGTGCAAGCTAACTCGCTCTCATGTTCTTGATAACGCCGAAGAAAAAAACCCACGATACAAGAAACTAGGAATGCTGGGAATAAAAGTGCGCATGCGTGACTTTCAACAAAGATCCAGGTGGGTCGGGAGCGTGGGTCTTTGTTTGCTAATGACCCTGACGGCAACAGCATGAAACCAGTGTTTCTCAATTGCTCCTTTTGAATCCTGACGCTGACAACATGTATTCAGTCTTAATATTGCAGGAGGAAATCAGTATGGACATTGAAAGATGAATATAATCTTGCATACGTGCTGTTTTTGCAATATTTACTTTTTAATCTTTATACAGTCTGTATGCAGTAATTTAAATTTAATACTGACGCCATCAGTACATTATCAAGATCTGTCAAGGCTGATGCAAGAAATTTTGCTTGTAGGGATACTCCATATCCGACATATAAGCCATAACTTGAAAAGTAAATATCCATAATTTAACACTGTGCACTGGAAAACAAGCATTTAAAGGATGACTCTCGTCGAACTACCAAGCGTCAAATCCACACACGACCTCTTTTATTTCAAAATTTGTTTCATCCGAGACACAAATCAATAGTTAATTAGACCAAAATATTTTTAAGAGATTAAAAAATGCGAAAATCCATGCCTTGAAATAACATAAGACTGTAATTCAGAAGAATGGCGGTTACAGCCTTGCGGTAGTATAGCCAGTCATCAGAAGAGGGCGTCTTGGACCGCTGGAATCGCCTGAATCGCCAATAGGAACCAATCAGATTACTTACCACTCAGATTGCACTCCACTTTTATAAAAATAACACACTTGTGGGGTAACCTGGCAACATGCGTGTGGTTATTTATTGATTATTTTGACATTTTTGATGCTAACCAGGGAATGCAAAGTTGCTGTGCTGAATTTAGTGCAACTAGCAGACTCAATACATTTTAACATCTGCTAAAAGCCAAGAAGGGGGGAGAAATATGTATTCCAGGAGACAAAACAAATCAGTTGGTAACAAATCTGCAATAGATGCTGGAAAAGATGTCGAAACCTTACGATCTGAAATCGAAAATGAGCAAAGAATGACGTAAGTACTACTATATTATGAAACTGATTTCAAAAATAAAGAAGATCAATATAACATTTATTATCTTCTCGCAAAAAAATAATTTATCGAGTAGAGCAGCATATTTTATGCACTTTAAGGTCATTCTTTTGTGTTGGAAGCTCCACAAAACATTACAATATTATAGTTAATACATTATATTTTATAGATGATTATTTTGATTTGCAGTTGAAGTGATATTTAGATCTTTTATGTGTTTATGCTACGCAAACGTAGGTCTTAAAAAGTAGTTGTTCAGTGTCACAAGGGTCAATCTAGAGAGAAATTAGGTCCGTTAAAGGACCCTTCACAAAATTCTGGCACTCAAAAAAGGACCCTTCAAAAAATTCAGTCACTCTAAAAAGGACGCTTCACAAAATTCAGAAATTCAAAAAAGGATTCTTCACAAAATTCAGTCACTAAAAAATGAACCTTTCACAAAAATCCCACACTCAAAATTGACTCTTCACAGAAATCCGAGTTTACTGAACGATAGGGAATATTTTTTGCCGTAACTATTCTTTTCACAAAATTAGGAATTAGTTTTCAAAAAAATTCTGAACTATATTTCACAAAATTCCAAAAACAGGACCTTGGTCAAATATCCTGGATTGATCCCTGGTGTCAAGTATTCATAATAGTTTGGTGATTACTTTTCTGAAATAAATGCCTCTAATCTTTTTTACAATTTGTTGTTATTGCCCCGAAGAAAGCTTATGTGTTTCATTTTGACCCGTCGCATAAATTGTAGCTTGCAGTAAATCGAAAAAATGCAATAATATACCAACTAGAATAAATAAAAATAAACATGCCATTTGTTATGTTTTTTTATACGTTTGGGGAGGGGGGGGGAATTGCTTGTTTCTAGTAAATTTGTTTCAGCACCTTGTAGCACCTTATATCTATATTATATATATATATATATATATATGTATACAGTGCCCAACGCTAATAAAATCACTGGATTTTAAAATAAGCTGCTTTACAAAAGCAAATCTAGAAGAACAGAATCATGACTATATTAAAACATGTTAAAGCCATCCTTAAATAAAATCATTTGCTCTGTTTTATAAAATCTAGCTTTTGGAGAGTATATGTTAAAATCAATGAAAAAAAGAAAACAAGAAGTTGATAATGCTGTAGCTGAAATACTAAATGAAGGAAAAGAAGAAATTGATGAACAATTTTCACAATATGTTTCGATAGATGATAATTTGCCAACATCGGGAGAGAAATCTGACTGTGAAATTGCAACAGAAATAATAAATTCTCGAGTTATGCCACATGAAGAAGTAGAAGAATTTGTCTCTGAAGATGAAGAAATCTCAGTCATTCAAATTTGCCCTCTTCAGTTGATGAAGAGAGCTGTGTCATCCAGTGCACTTTAGAGCAAAGAGTTTTACTGAAAGTTAAGAGAACTTATATAAACTCTCAAATGATGTTGAATCTTTACTTTCAAATTCTGTTTCGCGAACAACAATAAGTCATAAAACATTTGTGTGATTTAAATATGTTCTTTATACATTTTAGCTAAATTCGAATTGGGTTTTAATTAACTTAAAATAAAATATAGCTGAAAGTAACTATTTTTTTTTTATTTTGTTTAAAACTTTAAAACATTTTCTTTGTGTAATTTTTTCTGCCGGTTTATAAAATCAACAACTTAATAAAATCTAATATCCTTAGAATAGATGTGATTTTAATGAGCGGCGGGCACTGTATATATATATATATATATATATATATATATATATATATATATATATATATATATATATATATATATATATATTGAGGCTGTAACTTAAAGTAAGAAAATTTGGCAAAAATTAAAAAAATGTATCACTTAAAGATGAAAGGAATTACTGGTTATTTCATGTAAGGCATAGAAATAAGCTCAACAATAAAAGTTTAAGAAGAATACAAATACAAATGTGACAACCAACTACAGGCTATGGGCCAAGCTGTGTGTGAGCTGGTCCTAGTCAATTTATGATCCTCATGAAAGATCAGTGTCCCTCTTAAAGCTATCAACTTCTTTACTCATTACAGCCTCTTCCGGTAAACTGTTCCAGGCACCCACAACTATTCTAAAGTAGCAATTTTTACTAATCTCTAGGTTAGCATGGGATTTGAATAGCTTAAAACAATGACCCCTTGTTCTGCTTTCCGTTCAAAAATTTAACCCATTAACATCATTCAGTTTTATAAATTAAAACAATTGAATCATGTTTTCTTTGATTCTCCTTGCTGAAGGCTATGCATATTAAACATTTTAAGCCTGCAATCATAGTCTAAATTAGAAAGCTCATATTAACCTTATAGCTCTCCTTTAAAGCCTTTCTAATAACTTGATACCTGTCTTCCGATAAGGAGACCAAAAATGAACAGAATACTCCAAATGAGGTTTCACTAAATTTCTATATAAAGGCATAATGATACTAAAAGTTTCTACAGCGCTGAATGAATTAGTTTAAAAAAAAAAATTACCTTTGGTTTGTGGACAAATTTAAGTTTTATTGATAGTAAATAAAAAAATCTTTTCATTTGCCATTTATCACCATAAATCATTTATTTTTTCATATTCATTTTTCGGTTGCGTTTTACAAATTGCATTTGTATAAATGGACTCACCTTTATGAAATTTTCCACAATGTTATCACTTCTGTGCTTTATTAATTGGTTTGTGAAATTTTTTTAATCTATTTTGTATTTTTTAGTGTATTATTTTTCTTACATATATGAAATTTAGCTTCGTTACCATGAGATTTATTTGTGCTTGTGATTTTTAGAATGCTACCTTCATCATCAAGTCTTATTGCTTTGACTTCTTAATTGTAGTTTCTATTGCCACTTTCGAAAAATCAAGATCTTTTTCACTGAACAAACGATTTTGAATTTGCTGAGCTGCTAAATTTCAGACAAATTTAGCACAGATCCGTTCCTGTAAAAACCTGCTAAAATTACATTTCCTGGCATGTTCTTTAATTTTAATAATAAAAGAAGAAATGTTTTCCGCCATATGTTTCATATTGTGGAAATGGAAAGGCTCCATGATTATAGAAGTTTGAGGTGAAAATGTCACTTTAATGCCTCTAGTTTGGGAAATGGTGATCTAAAATTTTTTTAATAAAAAAACTGCTTTGTAATCAAATCAGAAATTTTCGATTGATTATTTTCATATCGCACATGATAAAGTTACATATTATGAAGTACAGAAATTACGATTCCCTGTAGAGAAATGTTGGATCTGTCGATTGAAGAACTGCAGAGAACAGTCGATGCCTTGGAACAACAAGTGGATCACACAGATATTGCTGATGGTATTTTGTTAAAATGCTACGCTATACCTAAACCAAGCACCTTTGCAAATAGAATTGTTGTGCACATTTGTGGCTTATCTTTTCAAAACATTTTAATTGTCCGAGACTTTTTTTTTTGTTCTAAATGCTTATGCTAAATTTAAAGAAGCACTGGGTTGTTATGCACAGTTTTGTTTAATCATTCTTAGCTATAAATTTTGAATCAACAAGTTCTCTTTTAACCCATTACCGCCAAGTGATCTATTTATAGATAACCTCTTTTCAGACTCCTCCCTGAAAACTACCTTTTTATCATTTCTTATTCTAATCCGCTAGTTTCTTATTGAACCAATTTCCAATAGGAATCCAGCCAATAAGAATAAGAAATGATAAAAAGGTATATTTTCAGTAAGGAGTCTGAAAAGAGGTGATCTATAAATAGCTTACTGATCGGTAATGGGTTAAGCAAGAGATTATTTTGATGAAAATGCTATGCTCTATATTTAAATCATGCACCATTGCTAACTGCATTATGATGTACATTTTTGCTAAATATTCCATTGTTAAGAGAGTTTTTATCAAAAGGTTTTCTTTTTAAGTTCAGAGAATCTGAATTACTCAATATTAATGAAATTATATATAAATAAATTTCTTTAGAACTGTAATAATTGGTATGCTGTAGAAGCTTTGACTTTTTTTCTAGTTATTTATTCACTTGTTTCAAAATATTTATTGTAGTTTTCACTGTATGTCTTTCTTTTGTTCATTGTGATGTATTCATATAATTTGTAGAAGATGAATGGAAAGTACGTTATTATACTCAAGTGGAAGTAAATGAGCAACTAGAGCGTCAACGTGACTGGCTGATGGAAAGAGTTGAGGCAGCTAGGAACCAAAGCCAAGAGGGTACTGTACAACTTTGTTTAAGACAACTTAATCAGCAATCTTATCATAGCATTAAAAAAAATCTAAAACCACAAATAAAGCAGTGCAATTTACTTGTAAAGTTTCTTCTTTCAAAGATTAAACATATTATATGCCATAATAATTATTTCCTAACTGTAAAATAATTTTGAAAAGTTAAAAAAAATTAAGTTTTTTTTCCGGAAATGAGACAAAAAGGTAAAAGAATGGAGCAAGTATTGTCACTAAAAATACTACTTTGTGCATGTTTATTGAAACTTTAAATTGTTATAAATGTTTGAGTTTTTATTGTGTTAAAATTACATTCAAACATTTTGAGCCATAATTTAGAATTTTTATAAAATACATTGGTATGAAAACTTGAACTAAATTATCATCAGAAATTTTGAATCGGTGTTTGAAAATTAGTGAATAAATATTGTAAATGTTGAAGTGACGATAAACTCTAAAAGGAAGAAATTACTGAAGCATAAATTTGTATTTTGTGTTCAAGTACAAGTTGGAAAAATTAAGAGATACAGGTCTTAAATAACAAAATAATTTGTTATTATCAAGTTCTTATGGGTACAGTGCGCATTTCTTGTCTTCTGTTATTTCTAATATGGATGATACCTTTGAAAATTTTAAGCTCAGCTTTTCAGTTTTGAAATGTTTTGTTTATGTATGTTAAGTGTTTCATCTAAAAGATGGTGTAGCTGTAGCACAAAAAAGAAAGTTTTTGCTATTTTGATCTGAGCAGAATTTGTCACAACCTGAAGACAAATACAGATGACAAGACCAGAGAAATGTTAAAATTCTGTATTTTTGCCTTTAACTTCATAAATTTCCCTGGACAGTGCACCTAATCCCCAACTTCAATCTTAAAATCACCAAAGAAAACTTTAAAATATTTTTCTAGGAAAATTTCCGAATGTGAACCATTCATCCACTCTTCCCATAATTTGTCCAAAAGTAGCTTAAAATTAATTTTTGAAGCAGAAATTAAAAAAATATTTCTAAAAACAAACCTTCGTCTAACATAAAGTTCTTTCTCTTAAAACAGATTTTATTAATGGCTTTAAAATCTGTTTTTAGCGGAAGAGAGCTCCTGAATCTCTCCTCTTTTACTTCTGGGATCCCCTAAGATAATTTGGAATTGAATTTTTAAAGTCTCATTATTTCCAGAGCTCCTTCTAATCCAATCCTTTTTAAATCCCCAAACATACCTTAAATAACGTATTTTTTTGTCTTTAATTTTGAAACATTTTCAAAGGAGAGTACATTTCTTGTATATCCCTCCATCGTGTTCTCTTCACATCACTAAAATTTTGTTTTTAAGACTTCAATTTAGAAATATTTTCAAGACAGCTTTCTTGAACCACCCACATTGGTCAGTCACCTAAAGTTGTGTTTTTGAGACTTGTTTCTAGCCCCTTCCAGGAAACAATACTGGGTGCGTCACTGCCATAACAATGTACAACAATGCAGTAAGTTAGCTGTGTACAATTTCATTTGTCTTGTGATAAAATAAATTTGCTTATCTTTATAGGAATTATAGTGTCCTAATTTATAATAGAGTCCACTTTGCTTAGTTTGTGATTTAAATTCTCACCTAGAATCAAATAAATTGTCTGCTCTTGTAGTTGCATTTGCTTTGTTATTTAGATTTAAAATTTGAATTTATTTTCGGTAACTCATCCTTTCAGCCATTCTTTGGTTAAATCTTTTAACTCTTTTTAGGTGTTTCTGCTCTGCTAGCTGAACTTGATCTTGACAGTCTTACAGAGGTATATAACTTGTTATTCAAACTAGGATATGGCCCTTGTGTAATTAAATTGCATTATAAAATGTATTTCTACTTCTGTTTTTAGAGCCAATTGTTGCGCTATCTTAAACAACTTGAAAAGGACAGGAACTCATTGTACAATGAATTGCGAGACAAAGAATGGAAATTAGATCAAGAATCAAAGGTAAAAAGATTTCCAAAAAATGTATTTAAATATTTGTTTTGATTACTCCTTTAAACCATTTTTTTCTTTCTAGACATTTCACAAATATAATGACACACGAAAGGCTTACATGACAGAAATAACTGAAGCGATGCTGAATTTAGAAGCTATGAAAAGTCGTTTGAGAATGTTTGAAGGAAGTGAGAATGGATCTATTGCAAAGTGTCCTCGACATCTTAAATACTTGTATGACTCTCCTAATATTTCTTGTTTCCCAAGGATTTAAAGATGAAAAATATTAGATTTAGTATCTACTTTTATGTGCGGGTAATTCCATGTGAAATCAACAAGCCTCAAAACTTGACCATCACCAATTTCAAAAAAAATTATAGGGTTGATTACGTCTATAAAGTGATACAAAAAACTGATATTAAAAATTTTTTTCAGCTGTTAGTTTTTTGTGTGAGACCGCTTAAAAAACTCGAAAAATGGCAAAAAGTGAAATTTTGGTACATACAAAGACTCAATTTTCTCAGCTTCTATTGCAGCTAAAGTCTTTTGTTATATGTCATTTTAAAGCTCTTTAAACAGGCTTTCATATGATATGAGCGATTCCATACCAAATCACCGAATGGGGGTCGCACGACCGACTCGGATTTTTTTTTAATTTGGTACACAGATTGATGGTATAGAGGTATGAAAAAGCCCAAAAGGAAAGTTACCTGCTCCACTTATTTTCTGAGATACATGCCCTCAAAGTTTGTCCGCCACGTCAAAATACTAAAAAAGTGATGTTATTTAATCATTTTTTATAAAAAATCGTACTCATGCAAAATAAAAGTGTTAGATATCTATGGAAACTAGTTACTCCAGGCATTCTGAAAAAAAATACTAGAACGTTCATAATGAAAATTGCCAAGGTACAGGGCTCTTTGAAGTTGTCACCACAAAAACTTGATTTTGCAGATTTTGCTAAAATTCAGGCATTTATTACAAAAAAAGGCAAACAAAACCAAAGGTTTTCTCACTTTCTGGTAGTGTACAGGTCCTCCCTGTAAATTGCTAGGCAATAAATTTTTTGGGTTTCTCACTCCTTCTTGGAAATATTTTAGCTTAAAAATAAGCCATAAGGCAAAAAATGCGTTTTTGGCCATCTTGGCAGCAATTTTTCTCATAAAGGGGGAGCAGTAGAAACTTTAATTTTTTTTTAAAACAAGCCACTGATATGTTAGCTATTCACAGGAAAAGAGTTTACTTTTGGTTACTTCTCCCATTAAGAGATATCCTGCTGACAGTATATGCATGTTTTTCGCGACGACCATGTGCTTTTGTTCCCCCTCTCATGGACTTAAAATTAATTAAACCAAAAAATAATTATATATTTATTATTAGCTGTATTATCTACTCAATATGTCATGAAATTTAATTTATTAAATCATTGAACAATAAATTAGATAATCGATGAAAACAAGAAAAAGTATTTCTCTGATGCCTGAGCATTATGCATTCATAATTATAAAGCACTAAATACTTTCTTGAGAAATTAATTAACATAAATGAGCTCTAAATAGTTATATTATAAGCAATACCCAATCTTGTGATTAGGATACTCCTATTTTTAATTGAAGAATTTCTTGAATATCACATGAATATCAGGAAAATAAATGAGGTCTTTTCGTTTGATGTAGGATACTTTATGACAAATTTCATTTGATGAGCTACTAACTGAGCATGGTGATAAAGAGCTATTAATTTCAGCATCGAATTCCATTTTACCTTGTTAACAGTTAAATATTTATAAAATAATTAAATAAATAATTTAATATAAAGCCATGCTTGAAGAATTAAAATTAGTGCAACTAATTTATTCCCATACTGATCTTTACAAAACTGACATGTGTTGAGCACTGATAAGAACTGACAAGAATAAGTTTACTCACTAAAATACTAGTTCACAGATACTATAAAGCGTACATTCTATTTTCTACAAAATAATACTGCAACAAAGAACAAGGGTATAAATGGGTAGGTACTAAAGAATTTCTTGAAAAATCAATTAAAATAAAGGAGCTTCGAATATTTATCTCATAGGCAATACCCAATCTTGTGATTGGATGTTCCTGATTGATGGCTATAAACAGGAGGATACCCTTGTTCTTTGTTGCAGTATTATTTTGTGGAAAATAGAATGTATGCTTTATAGTATCTGTGAACTAATATTTTAGTGAGTAAACTTTTTCTTGTCAGTTCTTATCAGTGCTCAACGCATGTCAATTTTGTAAAGATCAGTATGGGAATAAATTAGTTGCACTAATTTTAATCCTTCAAGCATGGCTTTATATTAAATTATTTATTTAATTGTTTTGTAAATATTTTACTGTTAATAAGGTAAAATGGAATTCGATGCTGAAATTAATAGCTCTTCATCACCATGCTCAGTCAGTAGCCCATCAAATGAAATTTGTCATAAAATATCCTACATCAAACGAAAAGACCTCATTTATTTTCCTGATATTCATGTGATATTCAAGAAATTCTTCAATTAAAAGCAGGAGTATCCCAATCACAAGATTGGGTATTGCTTATAATATAAATATTTAGAGCTCATTCATGTTAATTAATTTCTCAAGAAAGTATTTAGTGCTTTATAATTATGAATGAATAATGCTCAGGCATCAGAGAAATACTTTTTCTTTTTTTCATCAATTATCTAATTTATTGTTCAATGATTTAATAAATTAAATTTCATGACATATTGGGTAGATAATACAGCTAATAATAAATATATCATTATTTTTTGGTTTAATTAATTTTAAGTCCATTTGAGGGGGAACAAAAGCATATGGTCGTCGCGAAAAACATGTATATACTGTCAGCAGGATATCTCTTAATGAGAGAAATAACCAAAAGTAAACTCTTTTCCTGTGAATAGCTAACATAACAGTGGCTTGTTTTAAAAAAAAATTAAAGTTTCTACTGCTCCCCCTTTATGAGAAAAATGGCTGCCAAGATGGCCAAAAACGCATTTTTTGCCTTACGGCTTATCTTTAAGCTAAAATATTTCCAAGAAGGAGTGAGAAACCCAAAAAATTTATTGCCTAGCAATTTACAGGGAGGACCTGTACACTACCAGAAAGTGAGAAAAGCTTTGGTTTTGTTTGCCTTTTTTTGTAATAAATGCCTGAATTTTAGCAAAATCTGCAAAATCAAGTTTTTGTGGTGACAACTTCAAAGATCCCTGTACCTTGGCAATTTTCATTATGAACGTTCTAGTATTTTTTTTCAGAATGCCTGGAGTAACTAGTTTCCATAGATATCTAACACTTTTATTTTGCATGAGTACGATTTTTTATAAAAAATGATTAAATGACATCACTTTTTTAGTATTTTGACGTGGCGGACAAACTTTGAGGGCATGTATCTCAGAAAATAAGTGGAGCAGGTAACTTTCCTTTAGGGCTTTTTCATACCTCTATACCATCAATCTGTGTACCAAATTAAAAAAAAATCCGAGTCGGTCGTGCGACCAACTTTTTTTTTTTTCGGTGATTTGGTATGGAATCGCTCATATGTAACTTGACAAGATTTCGCGATGTTAATATTTCAAGGTCACCGAAAGCATAATTTGACCTTGAATATCTCAAAAAGTGCATTTCTTAAAAATCTGAAAAAAATATATATATTACTTCATAATGTGGTGTATATGTGGTAAAATTTTCAGAATGGGACAGCAATGGGATCTGGACGAAAAATGTCACAGACTTTTTACCCTCTTACCACTTTATTGCAATGTCTATGGCTACTGAAGAGATATAATACAGAAATACTGCAAACTGTGAAATGTTATTTACAAGTAACGGTTGGCACATTCCACTTTTGGTTTACTTCCTGTCTATAATGTTCAATTGTGCAATATTGAAAATTAATTCATTTGATATGCTCATTTGCCCAATCAAACAACTGTCGTAGTGCCATGATTTGAGTGTCATAAATCCTTTACAGACTGACTAAAGTTGCAAGTCTTTTACCAGTTCCACCCACGCCATCACAGGCACTTATGCACTTATGCCACGGGATTAGGCAAAAAAAAAAATGCCACTCTGCTTTAATCCCAAAATATAATTCATGATAACTCAGGTTAAGAAAATTCAGTCTATTTTGTACTGTGAGGCAGCTCCATCACTGAAGTAATAGATCAAGCTCATTTTGGCGGCAAAATGAGACTGCGTGAAATTTATAAGGCACTTCTGTCCTGGATTTCAAGAACTCAAGGACAGGATTGAAGAAGCATTTGAAATGAATTGCGTTGAAAGCGTCTCCTATAAACAATGGATGCAAGTTAAGAGAAGAACATGTCTTGAGACATTGGTCAAGTGTACAGAAGAATTTATTGATTCTCTTTTTGAAGAACTTCCTAAACTCATTCAGCGCTCGTTTCTTGCTACTCAACAGTCTAGCTCTATCTTACTTATCTGAAAGATATCAGTCTCATTTTGCCACCAAACCAAGCTTGATCTATTACTTCAGGGATGGAGCTGCCTCACGGTACAAAAATAGACCGGATTTTCTTAACCTGAGTTATCATGAATTATATTTTGGGATTAAAGCAGAGTGGCATTTTTTTTTTTTGCCTAATCCCATCATGGCAAAAGTGCTTGTGATGACGTGGGTGGAACTGGTAAAAGACTTGCAACTTTAGTCAGTCTGTAAAGGATTTATGACACTCAAATCATGGCACACGACAGTTGTTTAATTGGGCAAATGAGCATATCAAATGAATTAATTTTCAATATTGCACAATTGAACATTATAGACAGGAAGAACAGGCTTTGAAATCCAGAAAAAAGACGACAAGTAAAATACCAGGCACTCAGAGTCTTCATTGTTTTATGCCATTGAATAGGAATCAGGTGCAAGTGAAAGTATATTTAATTTCCAACACAATAAGGATCGAACGTACTACAACTATCAAATGCGATCTTGATTGCTCAGATATGGTTGGATTCTTGACCTGCAGGTATAATGGATGTTGGAGGCTGGGGCGCGTCTTAGACACAGATGAAGAAAATCAAAATTTGAAAATGCTGTTGCATCCTCATGGACCCTCAAATTCTTTCTACTATCCTGACTTTGAAAATGTTTTCAATGTGCCTATTAGTGCCGTTATTTCGAAAGTAGACCTTAGGAGAAAGTCAACAGGAATGATTTATTACCTCTCAAACCAAAAAATGGAATGTGCCAACCATGGGCGGATTTATGGGGGGGCAAGGGGGGGCATTGCCCCCCCAGTTTTTTTTGTGGGAAATCTTGATCACATTTACTTTTTTTTAAGAATAATAAGCACGGACGAAAATTTGAAACATATTTTTCCCTTTTTGAAAAAAAGTATATATACTATAGATTCCCTGTTTGTGTGTGTTTCTGCGCGATTTACTCCAAGAACGAATTAGTCAACTCGCGATAACTCGAACTTCGATAACTCAAATTTTTCGATATTTCGAAATGAATTTCAATGATTTTTTTTTCTCTTTAACGCGCAGTATTTTTTCCTTATTCTCGATAACTCGAACTTTTTCTCAAACATGTAGCGAAATGTACCAAGAATAATATCATGTGTAGCACTAGTCCGCGTCACTCATTTTAAATGAACAGCATTTTCTCATAATTCAATGTACTTTTATTTTGCTTACTTAGTGCCTTCAAACAAGCGTATTATTATTATTCCAGATCCCAAATAAGAAAGGAATAAGGAAAACAAGTTTATATTACTGAATTTTTTTTAAACGCAGAAAAACAAAATAAAACCTGGTACAATTCACCGAATAGTTGAGAAAGTGGTTGTAATTTTTTACGACTATATACTCCGTGCTTTGATTTTTTTTTTTTTTGTGTGGCATGAATTCGTTATTTAACTGCTGAAATGGTCACGTCTGGAGACATTCGATCCTTTTTTAATAAAGATCAAAGCAACTGCACTGGTGCTGCTGGTACATCTACAAGTTCATCCTCATGTACTTTTATTTTGCTTACTTAGTGCCTTCAAACAAGCGTATTATTATTATTCCAGATCCCAAATAAGAAAGGAATAAGGAAAACAAGTTTATATTACTGAATTTTTTTTAAACGCAGAAAAACAAAATAAAACCTGGTACAATTCACCGAATATTTGAGAAAGTGGTTGTAATTTTTTACGACTATATACTCCGTGCTTTGATTTTTTTTTTTTTTTTTTTGTGTGGCATGAATTCGTTATTTAACTGCTGAAATGGTCACGTCTGGAGACATTCGATCCTTTTTTAATAAAGATCAAAGCAACTGCACTGGTGCTGCTGGTACATCTACAAGATCATCCTCAAAAAGTAATGTAAATCATGTGAATGACGAAACACTAATTAGTACCAGAGATCCATGCTTGAGTGCAGGAAAAAGCTCTGTTTGTGATCTGGGAAATTTAGAAACAGGCCCAGTCCGTCCACAATTGATTTCTTACCCTTCCACAAATATTGCAGGTTCAAATCGCATATTACGATAAATTTGATTGACTTAAGTACAGCGTCTCAATTCTGAATTCACTCGTGTCCGAGGATGTCTAATCTCCACGAATCTCCCTCATGATCTGGAATGGTATTGAAAACCTAATTGACTCTCGAACGAACATCTGGATTGTTTGGACCCCAGCCCACATTGGGATGAAAGAGAATGAAAGAGCGGACGAATTGGCAAACCTTGGACATTCCAAAAATCTCATCCTCCATTGGGTCTCCTGTAGTGATATTATCAAGACCATCAAAAGCAACTCCTGGGAGGAATGCTCTTCCTCTTGGGAGAAGTCGAAATATGCCACCAACTTCCAACATCTTTCTTCCATCAACAAGGATAATAGACTGACTCCGAAAAACTGGTTCTGGGATGTATTAGTTTCGAGACTGAGGACCAGAACTCTTCTTACAAATAACAATTTATTTAAAATCAAGAGGGCCCACACTCCTTTATGCTCTAGGTGTGGTGTAGTGGACTCTGTGGATCACTTTGTTCTTTCGTGTCAGCTTTATGAAGCCCAGAGAGGGTTGCTTAGGAATTCATTTGGTTGTACCCCTATCTCCTTCTCTTCCCATTTATGGTTGGATAAGTCCGCCTTTCGGGCAGTTCGCGCCTGCCGGTTTCTGGGTTTGTGTGGTTGTTTTTGTTGAGCTGGGTTCTTTGATTCACGCTCTGTAAGTTCGGCCCGTTATTTTTGAGGATTATTAGAGGCAAAGCCAAAGCATCGTAGCATAGGCCTCAAAGTTACGGTGAAAGAAAGAAAGAAAAAAGAAAGAGTATAGCGTCAGCACAGACAGTGTATTCTGTTTTGCTTGTCATATGTTTTGTTCCAACTCAAGTAAAATGTACTTACTGAAAAGGGTTAAATAATTGGAAGAAGATTAGGGACAAACTTGAAAAGCATGCAGTCAGTCAAGCTTATACGTTGGCAATGGCAAAATTGGTCAATTTTAAATAACCAACAGAATCGGTGGCGGTACAAGTATCTGAATCCCACAAAAAACTTATGTTTGATAATAGGGACTACTTCAAGACAAATTTAGCTATTTTGCTTTATTTGGCTAGGTAAGGCATGCCCTTCCGAGGGCAGGATGAACAGTCAAATAAAAAAGGCAAATATTTGGAACTGTTTGAGCTTTTCTCAGCAAGTATGATAAAAATTTTAAAGATAAATATGAGCGGTATTTTAACCTCACTGGTCATTCTACACAGAATGAAATCTTAGCAATTGTAGCCGATGAAGTAGTATTACGTAAAATTGTAGCCGAAATTAATGAAGCAGAATGGTTTTCTCTTATGGTGGACGAAGCCAAGTCCCACAGGAGCTATGTATTTGCTTTAGATATTTTCATAACAATGAAATTAAAGACAGGCTTATAGCAATGAAAGATGTTTCTCAGTCTCGGACGGCGCAATCGCTTGCCGATGTAATACTGCCATTTCTGGAAGGAATTGGAATACATGCTATCATGATAGGACAGTCTTATGATGGAGCAAGTGTCATGTCAGGTGTTAATAGTGGACTGCAAACAATAGTTTGGAGCCAGAATCCTTACGCAATGTATGTGAAGTGTGCACTATCTGGCACACAAATTAAATCTTGCAATCGTTAATGCATGTAAAAGTAACGATATAAGTTGCTTCTTTTTTAATGTTTTACCATCATTGTACGTTTATTTTTCTTCTCCTGAGATACTTGCTCAAAAATGAGGGAACTTCAAAAGGAAATGAAGATTTAAAAAGCCTTGGCCACATGAAATACACAGCCTAAGTGATACTAGATGGGCAAGCAGGGCAACAGCCGTTTTGTCTGTTCAAAGAAATTTTAGTCCTTTTGACTGTTTTAAGTACTACAGCTGATGTCCTAAGGCATCTCAAATCACCTCAAGCTACAGGACTGTTGTCGGCAATATCGTCGATTCCTATTCAGCTTTGGAGCTGTATAAACCGCTTCTCAAAGCTGAAATGGCAATTTTACGAAATGTTTTTCTCAATTCGGGTAGGAGTACAAAGGATATGCAGTTAAAAATGTTAGTGGAGGAATTAAAGAAAGAAGTGCTGTAGAATCACGCTGACCTCTATCCTAATGTAAAAAAGCTATTAAAGATATCCTTGACTTTACCATGCAATAGCGCAACGTGTGAGAGATTTATATTTGAATTTATGAATCAATTAACAATAAAGTGAAACGAAACGGGGTGATTATTATTAATTTGATAGATTGTGAAGTACAAATTCTGTTCAACTAAGCATGTGTCAAAAGGCTTACAGAGACAGTAATAACGTTATAAGTACTTTATAATTATTGTGTGTAATGATTTGAGAAAGAAAATGCTCAAATTTATATTTTATAACTCTTGAAAATTATCAAGGTAAAACTATTTTTAGTAACGAAACCAAAAAAACCTCACCTATAGTAGATGTCCACGTATTGATTCTTTATTAGTACACGTTAATTAGCACATAAACTTGCAACGCTATAATCAAACGGCCTTGGGGGGGGGGGGGGTTGTAGTAGTAGCATATAGTAAAAAAAAAACCTTGCCCCCCCAGGTTTTCTGTCCTAAATCCGCCTATGGTGCCAACCGTTACTTGTATATAACATTTCACAGTTTGCAGTATTTCTGTATTATATCTCTTCAGTAGCCATAGACATTGCAATAAAGTGGTAAGAGGGTAAAAAGTCTATGTCATTTTTCGTCCAGATCCCATTGCTGTCCCATTCTGAAAATTTTACCACATATACACCATATTATGAAGTAATATATATATTTTTTTCAGATTTTTAAGAAATGCGCTTTTTGAGATATTCAAGGTCAAATTATGCTTTCGGTGACCTTGAAATATTAACATCGCGAAATCTTGTCAAGTTACATATCATATGAAAGCCTGTTTAAAGAGCTTTAAAATGACATATAACAAAAGACTTTAGCTGCAATAGAAGCTGAGAAACTTGAGTCTTTGTATGTACCAAAATTTCACTTTTTGCCATTTTTCGAGTTTTTTAAGCGGTCTCACACAAAAAACTAACAGCTGAAAAAAAATTTTAAAATCAGTTTTTTGTATCACTTCATAAACGTAATCAACCCTATAATTTTTTTTGAAATTGGTGATGGTCAAGTTTTGAGGCTTGTTGATTTCACATGGAATGACCCGTGCCTGTGTGATTTGTATTTTTTATTTACAAAATAAATTCAAAATATACTTGATATTATTCCAAACTGCTAAAAATCCTAATAAAATTTAATAATAATTTTAGATACTTTTCTTATATGCATCAGCATTTTAAATGAATCAAAGTAATGTATGACTAAACAATGGGCATTTATAGAGCGAATTATTTTCTTTGAGTCAGGAATTTCGAACTTTCATGTTCCGCATAACAATACTTTTAATAAGAAATTTAGTTAGGGGGATTTTTTTAAGCATGAAAATTTTAACGCCCAGTATTTGTCTTATAGAAAATTTGTAGAGATTTTTATTTCATGAAATACCCTCTAAAGTTAAGGATCATTTTATTTCAGGTTCTAGTTCTATGTTATCCCTACAGGAGTGAAAAATAAAGTTGCACTCATTTAGGTGGGGTTCTTTGCACCAGAATAATTTGAAAAGAGTTTGTCTACACTATTCCTTTAACCCCTCAAAGCTTTTTTTTTTCTCCCAGAATACTGTAAAAAATGATCTTTTTTTTCTCTTGACAAAAATTGAATGTATAGGTATGACATAAGTTCTTTTTTCCAATTTTAGCTGTAGAAGCAAGATTACTAAAGAGTAGGGAGGATTTGTGAAATCATGAAAAATCTTATGCAAGCAAAGTCTAAACAATTTCACTGCACGTTTATTTTAAATTTCAAAATATTGAAATGTCATACTTACAAGTATAAGAATGGATATGTTACCTTTTCCACACTAAAAACTACTTTACACAAGAGAAAGTTTATGCAAGAAAAACGCTGAATAGTTGAGCCATACATGGTAAATGCATTCAAAAATAATCTATTTTTATTAGAATGGAGCTAAGACGAGCATAAGAAACAAAATAATGTGAGATAGCACAATGCCAGCTTATGTCGGACACGGGCAAATACATTAATTGGTTAAAGAATGCAATAAATTTAATATTCTAACCATATTTTTTTTATTGTTAATAAACATGTCATATATATATATATATATATATATATATATATATATATATATATATATATATATATATATATATATATATATATATATATATATATATATATATCTTAATATATAAAAATTACGTGTCCCTGTGTTTGTGGCCAATGGACTCCTCAGCTACTGAACCGATTTTAACCAAATTTTACACGCAGTTTCAGTTTGGTCCAACTTAAATGATAGGATAGTTTTTATCTCATAATTAGTAATTCGCAGATAGTTTTTATCTGTGAATTACAATTCTAAATTTTTCAATTTAAATTATAAAAAAATGTAATCAAATATGAATTTATTTCTGTCAAGATGTCAGGGCTGAATTTTGAATTTAGCTTTCCACAGGAGATGAAATACATAGAGGCAGCTAGAAAGATAGTAAACAGATTCCCTATTTATTAACCTTTAGCATTTTGCTAAAGCCTTTTCTCCAATTTTAGCTTTTTTGCTAATAAAAAATTCAAACTCATCTTAAATCCTGAGCAGAATTCATCTTTTTCAATATTTAATGCATGTATAGGTGGGAGGGGGGGGGGCACAACTTCCTTTATTACTTTTTTTTTTAAAACTTTTTCAATTTCATGGCTCTCTTATTTATTTTAATGTATCAAGGAAGCTTTTTTTATGTACTACGATGTAAAGTTACGAAAAGTTATTTGCAAATCTCTTGCTGATAATTTTTCTTCAGGCTGTCATCAGCTTCTCTGAAGATAATATGATGCAAGTTCTTTTTCTTTCTTTTTTTTATATAAATGTAACAATAGTAAGAAATCTATGTTGCTCTATCTGGTGAAACATTGGCAATGGTATGACATAATTGTTGTACCTACTCTTGCTAGCTAGAAAGCAGTTGCATTACTTTTCCAATTGCATGTTTGAAATTATATGCGAAGAATTAATATATTTTCTAAAAAATTGTATAAACATGATTGGTGTCAAAGATCAGCATCAGAAGAAAGCGGTTCGTTCCAATTTAAAAATCAAAACATCATGCGTGTCATGTTGATTAGTGAATGAAGACATGATCTTTTTTTACTTTCTTATTTTTCTTATTATCACTTTTATTTTTTGACCATGATAAATTCTGAATGTTTCTTTCTCCACTTAGCCCTTAGGTACTGATATGTACATTTCACACAGTGGCATGTATTTAAATATAATTTTCAGCATATGTTGTAAATTTCATGACATTTCACTGCAAGTTTTCTGATTATTTATAAAGTTGTCTATTTATTGTCATTAATTTTCTGTGACTATCTCATCACAGCAAATCATTATCTCATTAGCAATAGTCGCAGTTTGCACTACATTTATTTTATCTCTTAAGGCAACCAATTGCATAAATAATTATGAGATGCATTTTAGTTTATTTAATTGAAAGTTGAAAAAAGTATGTACTAATAAAAAATAAAGTTTTATAAAGGAAATAAATAAGCTTTTAGAGAAAAAGTCTTTTTTTTTTCTTAATTGCCTTGTTAGATAAATGCAGCGTAAGCTCCATTGTTTCGAACTAAATAACACATTCTGTAATTAAACTTGTGGGGGAAGCATGAGTTAACTTGTTGCATTAAGTGCAACCAAATACTGGTAACCTTTTTGATGGGACTTATGATGTATAATTTATAACATAAGTACTTTTTTATTTATTTATTTTTTTATAAAAATGTATGCATGTGAAATACAAAATTGTGGTAGTCACATCGTAAAATGTTTCCAGATTAGGACTTTACAATTGAAAAAAAAAGTTTTGCTGTGGCAAGAAAACAACTTTTATATGTTGAATAGTTCTTTTCTAAGAGTTTCACTTGTTTAAGAATTGAAAATTATGAATGGAAGAAACAAGACAGTATGAAAGTTATGCCATATTTTTGATTGATTCTTTTTTTTTTTTGAATTACATAATCGAAATATTTTCTTTTTCATACGGAAGTTTTTGTGCTCAGTATTTAGTGCATCTACAAAATTTCATGTAAATACTTTTGTCTTCATCTATAAGTCCTCTTATTGCAATTCCTCATATTTTATGATAGAATTATTTTTGTTGTAGGAATATTTTACCTGATCAGCGAGTAATAGATCCCAGAAAAGGACCAATTAAAAAAACTGCTGCTGTACGAAGTCTTCCTAAACTTAATACAGCGGACAAGGATTTTAATGATGATGATGATTTGATCGATAAGCAAAGTAAAAAATCTGCTGAATTTTAACCCTCGTTTTTTCGTAAACATAAAAATTTTAACTGTCATTTGTAGCTCAGATCCTTTGAAATTTAAACTATTATTTTGTGAATTTTGGTTTCAATTGTGTAATCATGTTTAATATTAAACCAATAAATATACATCCCATGACTTTTTTTGTATTTCTATTTTTTTATCTGGACATATAACAAATTACTTCTTTTTCTGCTTTAGAAAGCTCAAAAATCGAATTTTTGGGGAATTGTTTAGCGAAACATTTTTGAGCATTGGAAAAAACCTTTTTTCAAAGAAAAATATTCACATGCGACCAATTTTTATGCACATTCGTGCAACTGCTTCAAAAATAACTAAAAAAATAATGAAATTCTGTGTTTGTTTTTTTTTTCAGATGAAAGTTACGAGTCCATCTGTTTCGCCGATTGAAAGCCGCAGTTGCACAAATGTGCATAAAAATCAGTTGCATGTGAATATTTTTCTCTAAATTTTTTTTTTGTCCTGTGTTCAGACATGTATTAAAGTTATCTAAAAAGTTCGCTAGAGTTGATTTTTTTTAATTCTGAAAAAATCCCCCCAAAAATCGAATTTTTGATCCTTCTACAGTTCTTTCTACACGAGCCCGCTTAAAGTAGAAGAGCCATTTCACCACGAAAAAATATTCTAATAAGCTGAATATTCCATTATCCGGGATCAAAAGAATGAATAACAATGGTTTGGTACATTGAAAACGTGTTATATTTAGTGGGATATTCATTTAACCGATATTCTAATAAGCGGGCTTGACTGTATTTTAAAATTTTCCATATCAGAGGGGGGGGGGGTGACCTGCGGCTTCCACAAAAAGCTAGTCCATGTATGAATTCATATTTAACTACAGTGGAACTTTGGTAACTCGACACGCAGATAACTCAACTACTTTGGTAAGTATCAGAGGGGGCAAGAGGGGGCGGTCGCACCCCCATATATTTTTCGCAGAATGTTAAAAAACGGGTGAATTCCATTTATTTTATAACACAAATCAACGATCACGTGCAAAAGGAACGAAAGAAAATTCAAAATTTTCAAAAAAAATTGATAAAACTCATGCATAAACATATTCTCATATTATTTCTAAAACAGTGGAATCTGAAACAAATACAACGGGGCAAGAAGGGATTTTGAACTTAAGCTATTTCGGAAATAGCTCAAGACACTGGAAATTGATAGAAAAAAATCTTCTTCGTGACTACAAATATTTCAGATTAAAACTTGACTAGAAGTTAAAAACTAATTTCCAATCACGACATTTTATGTGATGACTAATTACAAAATAATTTTAAAGTTTGATCATAAAAATTTAACTCCAATTTTGCTTAATATTGAATCCAGTTTAAGACATCTTTCTTTTAACCAATATGTATTTTTTTCAATACTGAGTTACTTCATATTTAACAAACTCGCCCCCTCAAACGAAATGCTGGTAAGTATGCATTTATTTTTCCAATAGTTGATCCAATATCAATTTGATTGGGTGCAAACCAGTGGCGTATCTAGGAGCGGTGCCAAGGGACCAATGCAAACCCCAAGATTTTGTAAGACTATAAAAAATGGTGGCACCGAATTTTGAAAAAAACATATAACCTTCATGTAAATATGCTTCAGGTTTTTTCAATGAAAAATACTTTATGGACACTGAAATATTGTCATATTATTTTCTGTTTTCGACAATAAGAAGCAAAACTAATTGTTATTCTGTAATTGTGGAAATGTAAGAGGAAAATGAGCGATGAACCCGCGCCTTATTGTTCTTGCATGATATTCATTTTTGTGAAAAAAAAAAAAAAAAAAAAAAACAATCTTTGAGCAACGTTCAATAGAAAAAATTAAATCGAAATACTGCGTTTTTAAAGTTTCACCATATTTCTTGATTTTTTTCCTATCTCATCACAGTGTCGATGTTCGATGTGCACCCCCCAAAATCAATTCCTGGATACGCCACTGGTGCAAACCACTCTTAACTTGACACACATTTACAAGAACCTCTGTAAGTCGACATCCACTTGCTGGTTTAGTCCACTTTTTGCTATAGATACTCTTTCCCATTAACCTTTTCTGATAATTCTGCTGTTTATGGGACAGTCAATTCATTTCTTTTCTGAAAAGAGCTCTTTTTGAGAATTCCCACTAGCACCCAGAGGAGACAGCCTCCACTCTTTGTGCTGTTGGTGCAGTCCCGAGGCTAGAAAGGGGTTGGAGAAATGTCCCCCCCCCCACCACACACACACAGAGCAGTTCTGAAGAGAAACAAGGCACGACACATATCTTTCGAGCAAGTGTGAATAGAACTTTTTTCTCATTGATAAAGAGCTCTTCGCTTTTAAAAAATTAAAGATTTATTTCCAATAAGGTATTCAAAATTTTCCTATTCATTTTGTTATGATCTTTTCCAACAAATAAAAAAAAGAAAAGAAAAATTATTTTTGGAGGTTAATTTTTTTAACGTTGGTGGTAAGCAGTAGTAATTAAGCAACACAGCAAAAATTACAATGGTTGAAATTATGGAACCTCGGAATGGTGACACCCGCTTAACTCGATATATTTTCGTGGTCCCTTGGGTTGTCGAGCTACCGAGGTTCCACTGTATATATATATAGCAACAGTTCGAAAATCAATTACCTCTGTATAGCAATAGCAACAGTTGTCGACTAAATTTTTGATGTTAATAAGTACAGCAATAGTATCGAGAATAGACGAACAGAGGGATCGGATGAGTGCTTATTTTGTTTTGGATTAATTAATACAAGAATATGCTGAAAAATATTTAAAATTTGATGATCACACTCCTGTAATGAAACTGGTATTTGAACTACATTTAGTACACTAAAAAAATTGTGTAAGGTTACCATTGTTAATAAGTGTCTACACAACTTCTGGAGTAAGCTGTTCCGATTTAAAGAAAGCTCTAATTGTTGGAGGAAAGTTCCACCAAGCGTTGAAATTTCTGGAGTATTATTCTAAGCACATGCGTTGAGACAAACATCGACGTAGAACTCTTGAAGTCTTATGAACGTACGTAACCAAGATGTGCCTTAGCTGGCCTAGTGATCAAATGCACCCCCCTTTGCTCTATAAGCGGTTAAGTCGCGATTCGGGTTCAATCCTAACGGTAATGTAATTACAATAACTTACGAATTTGTGTAAAATGGATCGGTATTGGGAAGCATGAACCTGACGAAATAGGTGAAAGTAATCTTCCAGCCTGATGAATGCTTTTTGACAGAGAATTCTGTTCTGGTTTAACCTCACAGAAATTGGTGAAACGTTACGCTATGGTTCCATTACCATGGTGTAACCTAACACCAGATATATCGATTAAGTTACTCCATAGCAATGGAGCAGCACTGCTGCCACCGTATTTATGGATTAAGGTTACACAATTTTATTTTCAGTTTAGACATATCCAAGGGTCCTATGACAAATGAAATAACTTGAGTTTAAGAGAAGAGACTATTTTTAAATCCCGTTTTAGGGGAGCAAAAAAAGATTTGATAGAGGTTTGTAAATAAGCTGCTGAATATTCCCTCCTATGACCCTACGAGAGTATGTAGGCCATTTTTCCCAGCTTTGGAAACACTGCGATAAGTCAATATTCTCTTTCAGGACAAAAATTATTTGTGGTTTAAAAATGCAAATCATGAAGGCTCATTTGTAGGATCAATTGAGTCGTTTAGAAGCAAAACCCGTTATGTCCATTTCTCAAAATCCATAGTTTCGAAGGTAGAACTATGGATCTAAAAAGGCATTCCATGAAAAAGCCTTCATTTTGTCCCGCACATGACTCTCATAGATTTCATTGAAAAGCACAAAGTTAAAGGGCCACCTGAAGAGGGGGAATATGAAATATGAAGGGCGCAATAACTTGTCTCGCGAGTTTTGAAATCGTCCAGATTACACAGGCCAACGATGAAAAAACTTTTTTAATGAAAATACCTTATTCTTATGTTGTTTAGGTTGCTGAATCCAAATATGATGCTTAAAAAGTTGTATCACCCACCATTTATTCACATTTTATAGTTACATTCATGAAATAAAGAAACATTTTTAGAATTTAACAGCTTTTTCATAGTTAAGATAACATGAAAAAATAGGTCTAATGAACAAAGATGATGTTGGCAGCACTGCTGAAACACATGCTACAACATGATGGGGGATTACTGTTGGTCACTTCACCGGGAAGTTCAGCAAGCTATTCATCGCAAGAAAAGCCACACAAGAAGCTTCAAGGAAAAAAGGGAAAGAAAATATAAAGCAATTCCAGTTGACAAGTGAACCTTGTATCATCACATAAAATTACTATTCCAAGTATTTTACTGTAAATACAAACCATTTTTATGATTCTACAGTGTTTCATTGATTTCCCTATATACTGTAAATGGGTATTAGACTATATAATAAAATACATTTTGCTTGGAAACTAAGGGTGATACATAAAAACTACAAGCAGATTTGGATTCAGCACATAAAAATCTATCAAGATCAGCTATTAAAATTAAAAGTTTTCAAAAAGGTTTTTTTTGTTGGCCTGTGTTATCAAAGGCCTAGTTCTGAAAAGGCTCTACTCTTTTATAAAATCCTGATAAAAAGCCATTCCACGAAAACGACGTGACGCTTATATATTTCATTGAAAAGTAGTAATTTCAAAAGGTAATGAACAAAGTTTTTCAATGACATACGTGACCGTCACGTGTGGAACGGGGGCGTTTTTGTGGAGTGACCCTAATATGGTTTTGACTGAAAACTTTTACTTTATACCAGAATAACTCTGAAATTTTTGAGACACACGCAGGCAATAAGTTATAAAGAAAAATTAACGGTTTAGTTTGAAAATTATAAGCAAGTTTAATTTAGCAGACGATTATTTATTGAAGATTATTATTAATTTTCTACGAAAGAGAAAATGAAGTTGACGAGGAAACATTAAGTACTAGGATTTCCCACGATTTTAAAGCGGGATTATATAAATCAAAACGAATGCCAGGCCCATCATTTCGGGGTTCGTGGGGGGTGGGGGTTATGCCCCCCCCCCAACTTTGGGAAATCAATGTATTTACAAGTAAGTAGGCGTGGTTTTTGCCATTTTTTGGCAAATTTACATTGTGTATATACCTTTTGCCCCCCCCCCCCTCCTGGAAACATTCGAAATGACGGTCCTGACGAATGCGATCAATTGCTGCAATTAGCATTTGATAATGAATGTCCATCTCATGTTTCTGTATTCAAGTGGTTTAATGAATTTCGCAGTTCTTTTCGGGTTCACTCGAAGGCCGCCGTTGGCAGTTATCCATGATAATGTGTCTGCCGTTCAAAAAATCTTAATAGATGATAACCGCTTTGCGTACCAAATGGTATATAAAGAATTTGACGTTGGATCCGCAACCATATAGGCAAAATTTTACATGAAGCTGAAAAAAAAAAATCTGCATCCTGGTTCCCCATAATCTGAGCACGAAACACAGGTGCATGTTGGAATGAGCAAACCAACCCTTAAATTACTAAATGCTGGTGGCCACGGCATCATTTCTAAAATTGCAATGAGTGATGAAACGTACGTATCGTTTTTTGACTCGGGCATGCGCGTTTCAACCCCTCAAGAAATCAACGTATAATGGGTCTTTGAAGAGGATCTCACGCCGACGATGGTGAAAAGACAACGAGCAATGAAAACAGTAATGTATGCCACTTTCTTCAGAAGTACGGCTTTGATCAAAGCCATTAAGTTGGAAGGACAGGGAACAGTAATAGCAAACTACTGTAACACTCTTCCAGAAATTATCGAAAAAGTGAATGTTAAGGGACAGACGCTGCACCGTGACAGTGCAGCATCTCATTCAGTTAAGATTAACAGTTGATTCTCTTGAACAAAAACACATCTAAGTGATAAAACACCCATTTTATTTTCTGGGTATACATTTGTGTGACTTTTGGTTACATTTTAATCTAAAACAGAGCCTATCTTTACGTCATTTTCATCCAGAAGATGAGATGCATGTGGCTGCACAGGCATTTTTTTTTCATCGATTCCAAGAAAAAAATAGTTTGAGTCACTTTGCTCGTGGAAAATTCATTTATAAATGTGCATTGATGGAGGAGACTACTTTGAAGTCTCCTCCAACATCAGTTTTGACTTCGCTTCAGCGGACACCAGGTCCGCAAACTTATATTTAGGGAAATCAAAAGTATAAAAAAAGAATTCGCAAACACAAAAAGTTTGACATTAGTACGACCAGCATTCACCGAGAGATAAAATGGATCGCTTTGTGACTGACACCACTTCAAACTCGCTGTCATTAACAGCGTTTGAGGGAAAATATACTGAATACAGTATAGCGGCTTCAGTAGAAGGGCAACCGATCGCTCTGATCTCATTTTCTGCACGGACCCTGAAATATTCGTACTTTAATATCTTTTCGAGTTTTAATCGCAAAATCTTTCCAATTTTTTGTGTTGGAATTATTTTTCAACGGAATTTTTTTTCTTTAATATAAGTTTAGGGGACCTGGTGTCCGTATGAAAAGTTAGATTTCGTATGTTTTGATTAATTTTTTTTCACTTCAAACTTTCAGCATCTAATAACTCTAAAATTCATTTTGGGTATTTTTGTAATTGCATTAGGGTGGGTCAAAAAAAAAAAACTTTTTTTTCTAAAATTTAAGGGGCGCGGGATTAAAAAGGTGTTAAATGGTTTCAAACTTGGTGAACTGGTGTGAAATTTTCTTACATTCTGATAAGTCTTTTTCATTTTGAAATTTGACCCTTCTACCCCCCAAATTATATTCTATATATCGTCATTCTATGTGAAATGAGTAAAAATGAGGAAAAAGTAGTGGCTGCATGGTAATAGATTTTTATAAAAATTTTTACACAAGTTCATTTTGTTCATATATAAAAATATCTAAAAGGTTTTGGCTTAAAATTTTATATTTTAGGAGTTACAGGCAATTCCAAATTGGCCCCTTTGAACACCATTCGCAAAAATGCTAAATGTTGCTCTGTTGAACAATTGCATTTTATTAACTAGTTAGTGCAAATATAAAAGTTCCATATGTTTGTAATCTTTGGAGAAGGGAAATTTATCAGTTTACAGTAACTTTTTAAAAGTCATGAAAGTTAACTGTTAAGTGAACTGTGAAAACCGAAAATGTTTCATTTTCAACGAAATTGAAGGTTTTTTTTTCTCCCGCGAAAAGGAATTCAGTTGCATAATTTTAATTAACTCCCAACAATGTGCTAACTTTTATAGAAATAATACCTTAATTTTAAAGCTGTGTTTCAATTTCTTTGTCTTCAAAATATTTTTTGAACTTTAGTATAGTTTAGGATTTTTAAAATATGCCGAATACGAAAAATTTTGGGAGGTCACAAGGACCTCCCGTGACCTCCCATCCGGAACTCCAGCAAGTGCGAACACAAAGTAGATGCTTTATAATGCATTGTTCACACACACACATACACACACACATGTGTAAACAACTTGTCATTCATCATTGTAATTTGGTAAAAGTGTACCAACTTCAAAATCAATACGGCAGCAAAAAGCCTAATC
>JAXGGA010014410.1:0-32218 GCA_038373865.1 Uloborus plumipes
CTACGTGACATTTTATAATTTGTTATCAAATGAAAGCATAAAAAATTAATGAATAACAATCTTTATTTCTACCATGTTCCGACAGTGGCAACAAAAGGTTTTTCAAACACAGAAACCTTCTTCACTAATATACTCTTCGTGTCTAATGGCTTGAAGAAGTAATTCTCTCTGCTGCCTACTATTCTTAAGACTCTTTCATATCTTTTCTTTAAAAAGCTTCATTTGCAACCACTTACACTGCTTTAACCCTCGTGGGTTCCTTGGGGTCACCCCAATGCAATTTCTGTTTAATATATTTTGTTAATCAACCATTTGTTTTTAATGGCATTTTGTGGCTCTTATTCTTCTAGTTTTCTATTCAAAATAATGCTATTATTGTGTTTTATTTTTCCCGAATTGCATTTTTTGCACATAAGACCCTTGGGGTCACTTCCCCAGAAGGCCAAAAAAAGAGGACGTTGCAGCTTTTGTCCAAGAGAACTGGACAGAAAATGCATTGAAAAATGTCATAAGTGCTTGAAATTCACTTGCAAAAATCATGTTTTTTCAGGTCTGTAACAGATGTAAATAAATCTACAGTTATTGTAAGTTTTGCTCTAAAATTATAATTTTAATTCATAAACTAAATTTTACTTTAATTGTATCTTTTTATTTTTTGTTTTTTTAGCATTAAAAAGTGTGTGAACTTAAATAATGCATGTAACATTCAATAATTATAATGAATTAATTAAAGGAAGCATTGGGGTCGTTTATGATCCCAAGGGTCTTGAGTGTAACTGAAATGGGAGGGACCGACGAGGGTTAACAAAAAAAAATCTGTATCTCCTTTATGTTTTGAGAGGCAAATTGAAATAGATCATGTGCATTTAAAATCTGTCCTTCGACAGTTCTTTGAAGACTTGCTCTTCTCGCAAGCTGTTTTATTGTGCCCCCTACTCCATCGCATGCATTCTTGCCATGACTCGTGGCAAAGAAATGCCATTTAGCTGCCATGTCGTGGTCTTCCTTATGATAGCATAGGTTTTTTTTTTAATTTTACGGAGTTTTTAAACTTATCGAAAACTCGATTTTTAAAGAAATTTGTTTCAAAAATCCATTTGTTTTTTTTTAATTTCAGAACAACAAAAAACACCCTTGTAATATCTTGATCATAAAAACATTATAATATTTTCATCATAGAAAAAAAAACGGCGCAGTTGTTAACTGGTAATCCAGAGATATGACCTATTGATCATACCAACTGAAAAAACACGTTTGATTTTTTTATTCCAAAACAACAAAAAACACCCTCCTAATTTTTTTTACATAAAAAGTATATGATGTTGTCATCACTGAAAAAAAAAATTGTGCAGTTCTTAGTTGGTACTCCGGAGATATGACCTATTGAACATACCAATTGAAAAAACACAAAATCTGACTTCAGACGACCATTGGCAAAATTCTATTTTTCGCAATCTCAGTTTTGTCACTAATATTGAAGGAGAAAATAATTAGCTTTAAAATGATACGTAAACTGGCTCAATTGAATGAAAAATGAGGAAGTTATAGAGCTTTTTCAAAATGCATACCAAAAATAAAAAAGCAAAAATTCTGAAAAAATCAAAATTTCAAAAAATTCTACAACCCTAAATTTTTATTCAAAAAATCTAAAAAAATTAATTTGAGTTTATCTCATAGGTATCTATCCGTAAAAAAATATTGCACAAAATCCGAGACATGACGGCACATAGCGCTAGGCGATTTGACGTGGAATGACCCTAAATGAACTATATGCTTATCTCTAACGGTTTAGAAATTAGCTATAAGGCTACGATAGAAGTGGACACCCTGTATAAATCAATACCAAGAAAAACAGTTAAAATTTACCTACTTCAACTTGCTAAATCGTGTGGTGAACGTAAGAGTTGTAAATGGCTGAGTTACATGCCATACACCCCACCAAAATCAATTTACCAATCAAGGGTTAATTTTATTTTGTGAAATACGTAGCGTCAAACATTAGTTGGAAATATGTTAGAAATACAAACTTTTGAGTCCGAAACTTGCATGAAGTTAAAGAAAAAAATCTGGTATGGACCCCACACTACTTCCTTTTACGTGTAAATTTTTTAGTAGTTGCCTTAAGTGTTAAAAAAAGTTGCTTGAGTGAGCAAGGTAACAATTCAAATATTAACTCCCCTAATCTACCACGAAACAATGCAAAAAATATTTTACAATGGTTATTTTTCTAAATATTGCTGATTTTAATATCATTCAGTGAATTTTTCGCAAAATATCGCCAATAGCGCCAAGTTGAACCCAAATTCAAAAAATAACTTTTTCACCAAATTTGTCGCCATCTTGGCGATATGTCGCCAAGTTGGCGTCAAACACTTGGCGACCAAAAGCTTGGCGACATGTCGCCAAGTGGTGGCGCCAATTCATATCACTTGAGTCTGTATTGAAATTAACATTGATTTACCCCCAAAAAGGGGTAAAAGACCCCTTTGGGAACATTCGAATGCAATCACAAGGGGAGGTGCACAACTAGACAACCCTCAGAGCCTACATACCAAGCTAGAAGTTTCTACGGCATATAGTTATTGAGTTATGCGAGCCACATACGCACATACATCCGCACATACACCCGCACATACGTACATACAGACGTCACGAGAAAACTCGTCGTAATTTACTCGGGGGTGGTCGAAATTGATTTTTCGGCTGTTTGTATGTTGTTAGGTACATATGCACGTGCTGACAGGTCGAAAAAACTACGCGACATTCATTCAGGGGTAAGCAAAGTCAAAATTTAGACCGAAATTAGAGTGAAATTTTTTTCGTGATCACAATACTTCCTTTACTACGTAAAAGGAAGTAAAAAATATATAACATTAATTTCCGTTAGTTTAATCATTATAACAAAAACTACTCTCCCGATGAGCTATAAAAAATTAGTTTTCTCAAAACTAAAACCTAAAAAAAAAAAGTTAGTTACCGGTATGGTACTTTTTTATTTAATTTCGAGGCTTGAGAGGTAAATTGGATGGAGCAGCTCCGTCGGTTCTCTCAGAAACAAACTCATTTCCAGAGACGCCAGAGTTGATTATGATTAAGGGAAAAGACATTTTTCTTTTTGACCACATTACTTGGGCTCCGAGGTTTTGTGATTTTTCATCGTTTCCTCCAAATTGTTTCGGTAAAGTTATTTCTGCAACGTCTCTCATTTCGCTCCGTAACAAGAAAAGTTTTAAAGCAGATTTATTAATACTTATGAATATGAATACTAGTTTACTATATTCTTATTATCTTCTCTAAGCGTTCTTGATACGAAAGCTAAGTAACAATTATATTTTAAACAAAATCAAAGATGGTAATAAAAGTTAGGAGATACGCGTAAGGCTTTTTAATCTAATTTAGTTATAAAATTTTGAGTTAAAATAAGGATTAAAAATTTCTAATTAGAAAATATTATTTAGATATAATTAAGGTTCGAAAATTCAACTAACAATTTCAATTGTCAAATTAAGAGGGAAAAATGTAGATTTAATACACATACATATTTTTCATAACTTGATATTTTTGCTGCTTTTTGTTAAGTTTAAGTCCATCTATTTTTGAATGAGTTTGCTTCGTTTTCAGCTCTTCGTTACAAGCCTATTTTCGCGTAAAAGCTTAAAGCATTTGAGGATAATATCAACAACAAACAATAGCAAAAAATTATAATAACGTCATATAATGCTGATGCAGCTCTGTGTAATCAAGGCTGTAGATTAAAGTGTCATCCTTAACACTTAATGAATTAAAAAATTTAATTTTAAAATGTTTGAAAACTTATGGTGGCGTGGTCGGGACGAGTTTTCAAACATCCTTACTGTGACTGAGGAGCCATTTATTAAATTAAGAAATAGGCCAACGAAAACCACTAAAAGTTTCTTTGTAGTTTAAAGAGGCCAGCCAAATAAATAAAACAAGCCGTAAAATAACATTGAAAGTACTGTTAAGCATAAAATTATCCGCCAACTTAAGAAAACAAGTCATTGAACAACATTGAAACTTCCGTTAAAACGCAAATAATCTGTCAACAAAATAATTGGTAGGTTAAATCAAATGGGATTTCTTGGCGCAAGAGCCTTAATAGACTGCATTGCGCCAAGCGGTTTAAAAGTCGAAAAAGGTGACGAAAAAGGATTGGGAGGGGGGGGGGGCTGTTAAAGTACAAAAGACATAACAATTCTTCGAGTTTTGAAAGCTTTTTTGAAATAAACACATCAACGAAGTTTTACCTAAACGAAGTTTCCCCAACAAAATGAAATAAGTCATACAACTACAAGTCAAGTCATTCAATAACATGAGGAGTCAGGTTAAAATGTCAAACTATCCGCCAACTAAATTAAATATTACAAACTCTATAATTTATAGCGATATCAGCAAGCAATCCCAACCCAAGCAATCCCCTATGCTATCAGAAAGATAAGTGCTTTATCCAGTGATATTTTCAAAATTGTGTTCAAAAATATTTCGCGAAAATATTTCTTATATGGTGAGAAATAACCTGACATTTTAAAGCTCATTTACAACTGTCACGTCGACGTAAATCTCAGAATTTTCCTAATACAGCAGAACTCTTTGTTTGCAGAAGCCTTATCAATGTTTCGCCAGCGTTTCCGCAAATAATAAAGATCGAAGCCGCGTCAACACGCCCTGTGACATAGAGAGTGGAAAAATGATTTCTGAGTTCCGAAATCCCTCCAAAAAATACTTCAAAACACATTTCTCAGGGAGCTATTTTTGACAGTCGCCTTTGGTAATGTAATCGCTTTTTGAATTCAAAAGCGCCCGAAATTTTGGAGAGAAAAAAAATGTATAAACGATGCAATAAGTCATCAAAAGCGGTAGCTTTTTCTTCTTTTTTTTAAAGAAATATATTTCGTACGAAGAAAAAGAAGTTGCTTGTAAAAGAACGGCGGAATTTCAGCTTCCTCCTCCAAATAACATCGACCATTTATTTCATTGTACAGTACGATTTATTTTGAACTCCTCGGGGTAAAAAAAATTCAACTGCGTTTAAACCTGACTAATATAAAATCGCCAATTTTGGCTGAAAAGGAGAATCTTTTACTTAGAAGATAGGTGATAAATAATACAATTGGCAGATTATTTTAAATTTTAAGGTAATTTTTAACTGTTATTTAATAACTAGTTCTTATTTATTCAGCGTATTTTGGAAATGGAAAAAAGAAAACAAAAATGTGATTTTGAGTTGAATATAAAATGGTGCTACTTTTGTTAATTTTTTAGGAATGAGAAAATATATCTAAGCAGTAATAGGGGGGGGGGGCCCTAAACGCAACTCGTGATTGCGAAGAACGTAATTTTAATTCAAGGCGTCAAAATTTAATACTCAACTAATTGAAAACGTTTCTAAATAGCCTTAAAAGTTGCAATAAAATGCAAAATAGCCCGCCAAATCTTTGACAGTTTAAAACTTAGGCGATTAATTTTATCATCAATCTCGCCAGGAGATCACGTTATCGTTTGTCAACATTGTAACATTGATTGTAACAATTTAAATTACTTCTGCCTCTAGAAATTCCCCTCTAAAAATACTTTATACATTTCTCAGTGTATCATGGGTATGCGGTGGCTGAACTCAAAGAAAGAATACGCACAGCTGTGGAGGAGATCCCATTGAACGTGCTGGATCGGGTGATGGAAGCTTTTATTCGACGCCTGGTGGAATGCTCTGATCGTGATGGTGGCTATCTGCGTTGGGACTTGTTCCAAACTAAGTAATGGCATGTATGGTATGATAAATAACTTAAATTCTTTTTTGTCTTCAATGTTTGTTTCAATAAAATTTTCAATTTTTTCCGAAGTTCCGTCTCTTTTATATCCTCTTAAATACGCCGGAGCCTGTATAACATATTTTGACCTAATACTAGCTCCACTACAATGACACTAGTTCTTAAATAATTTACCCCCGGAGCGAAAAGATTTTATTAGAAAAAGTCCAAATAAAGTTTTTCCGAATTTCAAATTTCAAAATCTGGTCACCTTAAATGATATCATTTCTAGTGCACCATAAATTGATTTCTTTTTTGCGTAAAGCTGCAACCCAAAAACTGGGTACTACGTTTTTAAACTGCAAGTTTATTATCTTGTTTCTTATCCCAGGAGCTTAAGCAAAAGCATTTAAATTACTCAGCCTCTCTCAATAGGTGGGCATTTCTGGTTTAAATTAAAGTTCAAATTGTATTTTAAACTCTTCTGTTCCCCAAAAGAAGCAATATTACGATCGAACAGCATTTAATTAAAAATCCGTATCAGCTTTCTCTGCAGATTTCTAATCTCACTTTTTACGCTCGTTTTTCAATCAAGAGGAGAGGAAGTTATTAGTGGAACAAAAAATAGAGTCAACAGTTTCTGCATCAAAACTAGCCGCTGGTAAAAATAAGAATATCCGATGCTAAAAAGAATGTTTGGGTGGTGTAATGCAGTATGCTGGAATGTTTCGAAAGTTCTTTTTAAAAGAAATTCTTGCTGGTTAAGTAATTGTGATATCAGTTCCATCTGTTCCAAAAAACTTTTTTTTTCTCTTTGAAAAGTTTTTTGACTTTTGCTTTCTTTTCTCTGTTAGAGTTTATGATTTTTTTTCTTCAACATTTTCCCCTGTGATTAATTTGAAATATAAGTATGAAAGCTGTCTAAGCCATGTTTTGAATTGAATAAAAAAACATTTTATGACATTTCGACCTTTAATAAAATTGGTGAATGGATTGAGTTACAGGAAAACAAACCCCGTTACTCCTCTATATATTTTATTTTGTTTATATCTAATTATTCGCATTTGTAGGTTTGCTGGATAGGAAAATGTATCTTCACTAAACTTTAAAAAGCAAGTTTTTTGTCTATATGATCTTCAAACCATAAATGAGGCCAACACAGCTATTTGTTAACACTTAGAACTCTGAGAAACTACAATATTTTACCTATTCTTCACCTATCTACAATTTCGTTTCAAAAATCACTGCAAACTGTGGTAATAGTAACCCCACGTTTTTCTTTTACCCTAATATACCCTATATGGGTGATTCTACGCTATTTGAATTCAAACGGCCAATGGAAAAACTTCATGTAAAACTGATTTTATTAATGTTTTTGTATGCTTAAGCATTACAGACTATTATCTTTTACATGGACCACCCAATTAATTCACTACAATTATTTTATTTTAGCATTTATAGCTGAAAATAGTCATAAATGTATACTCCCCTGGCCTGTTCAAATACTAGTTTTCGCACTAACATGTTCGACGTACAGTTTTTGCTCACTTGGCATAATGTTTTTTGACACAATCATACACTTACATTAACAGAGAAACATATTTCATCAGTAAACATTGAAAAAATATTTATTATTATTTAAAAGAAATACACTTTTCAACGGGCCATATCAACAGTGTCACCCTCACCTGGCGAACTTCAAAGACTGAAATTTAGCATTAAAAATTCATAAGGATGACGTTGATTGCGAATAACCAGTGTAATACTGAGTAAAGTTAAAAGCAAGCTAAGAGGTTTTAAAAAATATCGAATATTATTGCATCGGTTCTCGTTGAAAGTGCCTCAAAGCGTATTGCGCCAGTCGCTGTAGTATTTCCTCTGATAAGTATAACTTTTTATATTTCATCGTTACATAAGTGTGCGTATGTATAATGTAATGCTTATTGTGTGCAGACATCACGGTTTACGTGAAGTTCTGGTAAGCAGAACGTGTGATGTTATTTTTATAGGTAATGTGTGATTTTGTCACTTCTCTGGCGTCACTTCCCTGGCAGTTTTGTTCCAAAAAAGAGTAAATATACATTAAAACTGTGTTACAAGAATAATTAATTTCATTTTCAACCTTAATTGCCCCTGTGAAAGCAATTTGAATGAACGTAAATAATGCGGGAAGTGTTTTTATTTGGGATCTGCGGTGCGACTTGTATGCAACATGTTGTGTTTTCAAGATTGATTTTTTTTATTTTATTACAACGCGAAAAATTTTTTTGAATACAGGTCTTATAGAAATGAGTCCATACTCTGATTTTACACCGAAAAATAAGTGAAATAATAGTAAATCAAACCAGAATTCTGCCAATTGTGTCACTCCCCTGGCAACCCATTTTCCCCTGGTATCGATAAACCCCCCAAAAATTTAAATTTCGTCTGGCCCTTACCACAACAATCATAAAAATAACGGCTACTAGTGATATAATGAGTGTGAAATTAAACAGATTAATTTTTCTTTGGGGACACAAAAAAAGCATTGACCGTAGAATTACCCATATACTTACATAGAATTTCCTTTTTTAAAATGTTAAGCTTTTAACTGTGCGCTAATTTTGAAATATACATGAGTGCAAGTTAAAGGGAAAGACGCTACACTGCAGTGCTTAGACGTTCCTATTAATCAATTCTGTGCATTTGTAAGTTACTATTTGTCTCTTGAAATCGGCTTAGACAAATTCCTTAACATTTAATTTCCTTCGATAACATACAACTTTTAAATTAGCGAGCCAAAGCAAATAAGCAGTCTGCCGATACTTTAGAGACAATTTTCTCTCTTACTGAGGTAATTACTAATTAAATTTTACAAAAGGCATTGAAGTTCCTTCGAAAGTATCTTAAAAGTATTTTAAGCGTCAGTTTCGCCTGACTTCATTAAAAACAAATGTTCTCCTAAACTGCTTAAGTGCTAATTTAATCCATAGTCGTAAGTATCCTGAACTTTTTCTAAAAGAAACACTTATTTGCTAAAATCTACTCTTATCCCGTATTTTCCTTAATTAAATATTATTCAATTGGAAAACATCATTCTAAAATGAATTTGAGAAATGAAGACGGCGAAAATTAATGCTTTTTTACTTATTAATTTGTTTTAAGAAAGTGGGAAGCAAAGGAATGGAAATGGGCTTTTCAAAGTTTTGAGTGAAAAGCGTTGAAAATGCTTCATATCCAAAGTAGGCTTTCATTATTTTTAAAAAAAATTATACGCAGTATAGCATTGACCCTACCGACTTTTATACTATCTCTTACCAGAAAACAGCATTGGTTTACCCAAGGGGGTGCAAAAGGACATATGCACCCCCCCCCCCCCAAGATTTTGTTAAACAGAGAGTTTTGAAAAGCAGTGGGAGAGTTCAAATAACAACATGAAAGGAAGGATTTCAAAAGGGGGTACATTTTCAAAATGTTACCTCTCTTGAAAAGGTGGCCCTGATATTTTTAAAGAGGATATATGGGAACTATCAAGTATTGCTATATTTTAGGTGTTTTTCTGAAATAATTAGTAAAAAGTATACCATTTAAAAATAACACATATTTTAGAGAAAATCCGATATCTCATAAGTATTTTATGGAATTACTCAGTATCGCAGTAATCTCTGGCGTAGGCACTGCTGATTGTTTTTTTTTACCCCCCCCTCCTCCCTCAAAACAAAAAAGTTATGTATTAACTGAGATAATAAGAAAGAGCTTTAAATCAGAGATAAAGCGAGCAAAATCGTCTAAAGATATTTAAAATGTACACGAAAAATTATGGAATGTAAAAAGATAACACTGGGAACGAAGTCCAGAAAAAAAAAATTGCGTCGATAAAAGGGGTAATAAAATTACAGAACGAACATTTCTGAGAATATTTTTCTCATGGATCATGGGGTCATCCCCCCCCCCCTTCCCACAACGTGACCAAAGATACTCCAAAACTGCCTTTTTAGGAAAGCGAAATATATTGTTTGCGATCGTTGAAGTTTTATTTGTGCTATAAAAAACGTTGAATATTTTATAATGTAACTTTCGTATTTTGCGTACGTGTTAGATTCCAAAGAAAATTTCTTCTTTTATTTGTTTTTCAAGTAGATTTCTTCTATTTGATCGGTTAGCAAAAATCAATACTTTGAATTTTTTCGGGTTTGCTGAAATTTGTATTTAAGACAGCGTTGCTCAACCTTTCATTGTTAGTGGCCGGGTTTTCAATCATAATTTTCATTGCACCGTCCTCCTCCACGTGAGATAAAATGTATATGTTACCGTTAAAGTATATAATGCAGTTATTTCATAGAATACCTAGTTATTCCATGAAATAATTGATTGTGTCCGTTAAAGTGTGTAATATGTTAATAATTTGACTTTAACTAGTTATTCTATGAAATAACTAAGTAATATTCTATAAATGAACTAATGAGAGACAGTTAGTGTAAAATAAACCATTTATCTAAAATTAAATAACTAGGTATTCTATAAATAAACTAAGGATTGACAATTAAAATGAAAAAGAAGCAATTTAACTAATTTATGCAGCGTATAATGGTTTTTAAAGGAAACGTACCATAAAATCATTTATTACAACAAGTACTGTCGACCCCGCTTAAATGAATACTGTCGGTTCCAAGAAATATTATTCGACAAAGCGGGTTATTTGTTTAAGCGGGGATCTTTAACATTGCGTCTATGGCACGGTTCCAGCATGTTTTCTTCGTATAAGAGGGGTATTCGTGTATCCGTTACCCGATAAAGCGGGGACGACTGTATTACTAAAATGACACTTGGAATTACAAAGAACACTATTTCTAAAACAAAAACGTACGTTTTTTCCCGCTACTTCCTATATTGTTAAACAAAACGTAAATGTACCTTATACTAAAAAGCGAAATATATGATATAGATAATTTTACACTTTAACGGACTGCAGATCATTATTCTATGAAATAGCTAGTTGAACCATGAAAAACTTAACCATAGTTTTACACTATTAAACGGACACGATCAGTTATTTCACGGAATAACTATAGTCGGGGCAAAGAGCTAACTTTGCAGCATTGTAAAGGCTATGAAGGACCAACTCACACAATTCTTGATTTATCATTGCGCAGCTTCTGCTCTGGTTACCATTATTGGCTATTATTCGCTACATCTCGTGAATATTAACGTTCAACGAGAGCACAAAAAGTCTTGCGTGTATTCCAGACGCGACAAATTAAGCATAAACAAGAGGCTAGAAACTACTTTCAGGATGAGATTTTAAAATAAAAAAAAATTTTATGCAGCAAATAAGAATTTATAAAAATTATTTCGAAACTTTTTAGTTACATGAAAGTCACTTTGTGAATTTTTAATCTCGGCAAACATTTTTCATTTTCTTTGATGCCACTATTATCTGCATGGAGATACCAAATGTTATTTTGTCTTCTTAAAAACTATTACATAAGATAAAATGTTTCATAAAAAATCGCTAAATAATTTTAATAAGCAATTAAAATTTTAAATAATTCGCCGAATAAGAAATCAAGAAATTAAATAAGCTGAAAAGCTATATTGTGTATGAAAATAATATACATATGAAAAGTTATATACATTAAAATAATCCACCAAATAATTGAAATGAGCACTCAAAAGATAATATAATCATTGAGAAACATTACATCATTAATAAACAGTAAACGTAATTGTAAAATGTAACATCTGAAAAGAAGAGGGAAAATATGGCATTGATTCAAACATTATTTTTCTATTCCCGCCAAAGTAGAAAGTTGAGTAGTCGCCTATACTAGAAAGCAATTTAACTTGACACTCAACGTCACTACGGGAGAAGCCAATAAGAGCTCACAAGCAGTTAGCGATAACCTCTAATTTGCTAAATAGGCTGTGACGTTTTATCTAGCTCGTTTTTCATAGGCTAACGTCACGCAAACGTCACGCTGACGTTACGATGTTTTTGTTAAGAAAGGTTGCAGTAGAGTATAGTCAAGTTACACACCTATAACGATTCCGCAAATTCCATAAACTTCTAGCCCAAACCTCCCAGTTATCAAAATATACCCTCCCAAAAGACTGCTGAGATAAGACAAGGGTTGCAATAAAATTTAAAAGGAGCCAATCCCGCCAAGTGAAAAAAGAGTCTTATTGGCCAGAAGATAACTTGACGTAAAATTAAGTATTTCATTATTATTTCCAAAAAAAAAAAAAAAAAAAAACATAAAATATAGTGTTTTAATGGAATAATTATGACTCTTTTTATTAAATTCTAAAATTATTTAACATTTTTTTGCACAAAAATGACGTTTTTAACCGCTCTTACAATGATTACTAATAGAACTATTTCAATACGCGGAACTTTACTCTTTTCGGGCTTATTGTACACTGCTAAGTTAGGTTTGCCCCAACTATAGGTACTCTATAAAATAACGGATTTCATACTTTGACGGTAACATATACAACAATAATATATGTTGAGACAAGGCTTCACTAGATAACGTTTTATACAGGCTGTATCATTACTCAAAACATCAATGGTAAGGATTTGCCTGCTAGAGAGCGCTGAACAAGGACCATCCAAATGTTTGTTTACATTTATTAGCATATTGTTTCTGCTGTAAAAAGCGATGTTTATCCTATCTTTAAGGGTTAAAAAATATTGTTATAGTTAACTGAAGAGTGAATTGATGCCGAAAGCCTTATTATACTACGATGCAACCTTTCTTGGCAAAAACATCGTGACGTTTGCATGACGTTAGGCTATGAAAAACGAGCTAGATAAAACGTCACAGCCTATTTGGCGAATTAGAGGAAATCGCTGACTGCTGGTGAGCTCTTATTGGCTCCATCCGTAGTGACGTCACTGCCAAGTTAAGTTGCATTTTAGTATAGTACTGCTTTTTAGGGGAAATAAATTCCCTTTTCAGGTAAAGTTGGACACAACTGATGATTCAGTCATACGACATTCATTCATCTGTTTACTTTCTTCGAATTAGCAACATATAGCAATGGCGTTCAATTTTGACATATCTGCATTAATCACGGGACGCTGGAGCGTCCCGCCCCGCCAAGAAAACCAAATACAAGCCGCCAAGAAATTTCCGTCGCCAATAAAAATGTAAAAGAGCGACTAGGATCACGGGACGCTGGAGCGTCCCGCCCCGCCAAGAAAACCAAATACAAGCCGCCAAGAAATTTCCGTCGCCAATAAAAATGTAAAAGAGCGACTAGGACTGTTTACGCGAGTAACCAAACCGGGGTTTTCACCCCTCTGTATCTCAGCCCCATAAAGATCCTTAGAGTTCATTTTTGGTATACTCAATCTCCAGCGGCCCCTGACGGCACATACTAAAGCAAAACATCCAGGACCCTCAGGGGGAGGGGTGATATATGTTATAAAATCGCTATTTTTCGCACTTTTTAAAAATTGTTTGACAGGGGTCCAGACTAAACGGTAACTCGGATTGAGCTCTGCTTTTGCACCCACATTTATTTTGTCCCAAGGCTCGGCATAGGGGGTTTTTCGACCCTCCACCCCCTCCCCCCTCGTTTTTATTTTCCGTATCTTTTCTCCCCGGGGGTCTTTAGTGTTGATTTTTGGTATGAATATTCTCGATGAGACATTGAGGACATTTTCCCAAAATTTACCCCCCGGGGTCATCGCACCCCGGAGTTATTAATGCTTAAAATTGGTCCGATTTCTATCTACTAGCTCTGTTCAACATCTGAGCATTTATGTTTTCATTGTTGGGCCACGAGGAAAGAAAACTCAATGATTTATAATTTCATCTGTTGCCAGTTTCTATTTGTTAACAAATAAAATATTTGTAATTGATTTTATTGCATAAGGCTTTTAAAAGGGATCTTCAATTTAGTTCATTTTAATATGAGATCAGCAGTAAGGGTTGGGGTTTTTTTTTTTAACTTTTAATTTAATCGTAGTATTGTTAGCAACTAGCTTTGTTTTGCGTCGGTTCGGGTGGTACATTGTGATTGATTTCAAATTTATCCTAGACTGAAGAAGATTCTTGAACTTTTGCACCAAATGCATGCTGCCAAGAAAACCACAGATGTCGGACCGCCAAGAAAAATGTTGAAGGGAAAAAAAAACATGCAAAGTAAATTTTGAAGAGAAAAAAAACAGGCAAAGAAATAATATTAATGCAAAAACATGTGATATCTCCCCAAAAACAACAGTGTTGTAAAAAAATCCCCCGCCAAGAAAACCTTAAATACACAGCCTTAAAAAGTTATGATATCGAGTTTTCCCGCCAAGTTTGTGCCAAATTACAACTAACCTGTATGTATAGTTCTTTTAAATTGTTTTCAGTCCTGCCAGGCGGGAAGTTTTTACTCATTAAGCAACCACCTCACAAGACAAAGCTTCCCGCCTGGCAAAACTGAAAACAATTTAAAAGAACTATACATACAGGTTAGTTGTAGTTTGGCACAAACTTGGCGGGAAAACTCGATATCATAACTTTTTAAGGCTGTGTATTTAAGGTTTTCTTGGCGGGGGATTTTTTTACAACACTGTTGTTTTTGGGGAGATAAAATATACGCTTAAATTCGCAGCCGATAAATAAAAATGTAGCAATGAAATAATATTGTTCTATTTGCTATTTTGTTTCATTATTGTTGCTCACACGATCTTAATTGCTACGCAAAAGCTCAGATGTTCATTTTGATAGCGTTGACCCATCAGAGCGATAAATGGCGAATCTATTCGTCGAGACATTTCATTTTGATGCTCCAGAATGAAATTTACGGTTTTGAAGCAATGGTGTTCAACGGAAAGACGATTGATAACAAAACAAATTATTTTTTTAGTAACAACGAAATGAGCATATATAATCGCTTGGGACTAAAGAGCAATATAAGTACGAAAAAAATAAACAAAACTACAATATTGCGACGACCAACTGTATCATGGCGAACTGTAAAGTTCTATGGCAACCTATTGGTAGTATTGGCTTGCTTAGCGAACAGATTCGCCATTTATCGCTCTGCGGTGCCAGTGTCGTTTCATAGTTAATTAATAATTAGAATCAATTAAAATGAAAAATAATTCGCTAACTAATTAAAACAAGCCGTTAGAATGCAGAATAAACCAACAAATCGAACCAGCTATTAAATAATGTCAAAATATAATGAAATAGAATTGAATGCCAAATTGTAAAATTGTCGCCAACAAATTAACTTTTAATTTTGTCTTTTATTATCTGATTTGTATATAATGTTAGTTACCATAAAATTTGATAGATGTCGCTGGACAAGGACCACCGTTTTTATCCCAAGGATTTTGATCAAATGAAGCAGCCTGTATAAAACGCTATCTAGTGAAGCCTTGATTGAGAATTAAGAGAAGAAATCGCCATTTTCTCAAAAGAAGAAAACAGACTGGAAGCCGAGATTTTTCACGATTTTTTTATTTGTCATGAAATGAGCTACTTGGTCGACAATTCGATAAATTAAATAACTCGAATAATCGAAATCCACTCCAAGAAGCAAATAAACATTTGTTGGATAGGAGTGACAAAGCTAATGATTTTCGAAGAAAATTGAAATTGGGGAGCAGAAATTTAAAAGTAAAAATCTGATATGGACCCTATACTACTTCTTTTTACGTATAAATTTCTTAGTAAATACCTAAATAGTGCTTGGAGTGAACAAGATAACAATTCAAACATTTACACTCCTAGTTTGCCACGAAACAATGGAAAAAAAATTTATAATGATTAATTTTCTAAACATTGCCGATTTTAACATCATCTAGTGGATTTTTCGCAAAATATCGCCAGTAGCGCCAAATTGAGCCCAAATTCAAAGTATAATTTTTTCGCCAAATGTGTCGCCAACTTGGCGTCAAATACTTGGGGATCAAAAGCTTGACGATATGTCGCCAAGTGGTCGTGCCAGTTCATATCACACAATTCTGCATTTAAATTAACACTGATTTACCCCCAAAAAAATGGTAAAACAGCCCCTTGGGAACATTCAAATGCAGCCACAAGGGGAGGTGCACAACTAGACACCCTCAGAGCCTACATACCAAACTAGAAGTTTCTACAGCATACAGTTTTTGAGTTATGCGACATACATACATACGCACATACGTACATACAGACGTCATGAGAAAATTCGTCGTAATTTGCTCGGGGGTGGTTGAAAATGAGTTTTCGGCTGGTTTTATGTTGGTATACATATACTGGCTGGACATATGCACGTGCTGACAGGTCGAAAAAACTACTCGACATTCATTCGGGGGCAAGCAAAATAAAAATTTTGACCCAAATTTGAGTGAATTTTTTTTCGTGATCATAATACATCCTTTACTACGTAAAAGGAAGTAAAAAAACGTAACAATGTTTACAAATGTGAATGATTGTACTAAAATTTACAAGGCTGAATAAGAACACGCAAAAGTAGTTTTTATAACCATTGAAAATCATACTTCTTAGAAACTAAAACGGTGACTAAAATCGTTTTTGTTAAATTCACTTGTGAACCTACAAGTATGTCGCATCTGTCTGTAGCTGGCTTCGTGTGCATGTAGTGTATTAGTATTGTGCTGGTGACTATATGTTGCGATGTATTCTTGCTTTTGTTAAGATGTTTTCTATCGTAGCGTTAAGTTTTGCCCAAGAGCTCAGTTCACCCTGTATAGACAAAATATTGCATACATACTGCTTCAAGGAAAACGCAACGAGTTAACTTTTTTTTCACGTTTTTTGACGAATGTAAAAAAGTGATTTAAATGCTATTAAACTACCATTTCTAATTTTACGTAGTACAGTCAAGCCCGCTTGTTAGAATATCGTTTAAAAGAATATCCTGTTTAACGTAATACATTTTCAATGCACTAAACCGTTATAATGCATGGTTTTGATCCCGGATAATAGAATGTTCTGCTAATTAGAATATGTTTTCGTGGCAAAATTGTCATTTCATTAATCGAACTTGACTGTGATTAGAACTATTTATATCTTTTGAAAAAAAAAATCAACAAGAGTGAAACTTTCTATTTTAACAAATTTATACGAGTAATAAACTTGATTTTATTTCTCACCCCACAAAATAATCTAAAACGAAAAATCTTTGTATACCTCGACAGTACCCAAAATGGAACATATTTTACGTAAGTATGAATGTTCAAAGAAAAAAAAATCTTTAAATTAGTTTTAAAATACTAAAAAATACGCTTTTAGATGCACTTATAATACATCAACATAATAGTTTAACCTTTAGCATTGATAATAGTGTTAAATATATTACTTTTAAATTTGTAAAGAACGTGAATTTTATCTTTTATTCAGAGTTACATACATACATACAAACAAACCCACATGTGAAACTAATAAAAGCGTATAAAAAGGCACATGTTGGAGTGAAAAATAAATAAGCAGTTATTAAACGAAACTAGCATTGGACCCATGTTTCCGCTAACGAATTCAGCTCCTTGCAAGTCGCGCAATAACAATCTGCCATTTTCGACTATTTTTCCAGCACTCGTTCGCCTTATACTCTCAGAAAAAATAATTAGTTTATTATTTTTCCTCCCCAGAGACTTTCCTCAGAGAAGGAACGAGAAAAGTTCTGGCTCTACTTCCACTCTAGGAAATGACCTTCCCCCACTAATGATACCAGTGGTACAAAAAAAGGAGAGAGATTTTTAATGGAGGAGGCTAGTACTGGAGAAGATAATGTCTGTTTTATCTTAAGTAGTTACAATTGTCCTCGGGAGACTTACTTAAGGAGGAGCATGTCCGTTTTCCACTATAAAGGGATGTTCGAGTTAAATTTACTGTGTAAGAGGGGAAATGCAATGAACACAAGCAAAATATACACTTTTAATTATTAAATTATAGTTTAAAAAACTAAAAAATACGTTTTTAGAGTTGATCAAACTAACATGCACTTATAATACATCAACATGAAACATGGTTTAGCCTTTAGTGCTAATAATGGAATTAAATATATTACTTTTATGTTTGCAAAGAACGTGCATTTTATTTTTTATTCAGAGTTACATATTAACAACTGAAACCCTTATAATACAGGGATATACAGGGCATATAATACAGGGCATGTAATACAGTTCAGCCTTTAGTATTAATAATAACATTAAATATATAACTTTTACGTTTGTAAAGAATGTGAATTTTATTTTTTGTTCAGAGTTACATACATACTAACAAACAAACAAACCCACATGTGAAACTAAAAAATCTGGTATGGACCCCACACTACTTCCTTTTACGTGTAAATTTCTTAGTAGTTGCCTAAAACTATTTGGAGTGAACAAGGTAACAATTCAAATATTTACTTCCCTAATCTGTAACGAAACAATGCAAAAAATGTTGTACAATGGTTAATTTTCTAAATATTTGCTGATTTTGATATCATTCAGTGAATTTTTCGCAAAATATCGCCAATAGCGCCAAGTTGAGCCCAAATTCAAAAAATAATTTTTTTCGCCAAACTTGTCGCATATTTGGCGATATGTCGCCAAGTTGGCGTCAAACACTTGGCGACATATCGCCAAGTGGTCGCGCCAATTCATAGAACTTGAAAAAGCGTATTAAAAAGCACTCAGGTTTTGATTCTTAAAAGTGTAATTTTTTGGTATTATTAAAACTAATAATTATATAAATCAAAAGTAGAGTAGAACCTGGTTTACCCCAATTAACCCTTTTACCGCCCAGTGATCTATTTTCAGATCATTTATTTTCAAAACTCCTCACTGAAAACTATACCTTTTTATCATTTCTTATCCTTATTGGTTGGTTTCCTATTGGAAATTGGTTCAATAAGAAACCAACCGATAAGAATAAGAAATGATCAAAAGGTATAGTTTTCAGTGAGGAGTTTTGAAAAGAGGTGATCTGAAAATAGATCACTGGGCGGTAACGAGTTAACTGGTACCGAAGGCAATCCGGTTTAACGAAAATCTGATAATCTGGGTAGTATAGGTAATAAACAAAACACATTTTTTAATAAGCAAGACTTTTTTTATATAACAGCAAAATACAACGCTTCGTGAAAAAAATTGCAAAGCTGATACATGATTTATCATGGCTCAGCACATGTTGATACCTGATTGGTCTAACTCTTCTATTTAGACTCTCTCCCAACATATGGTTCATTCCATTTATGTGCTAGGCACTCACGAAGGGGGTTGCTGCCTTCAAAACTAGTATGCATTTTTAATTGACTCATTTGTGTTTTTAAACGCTATGAATACTTTTTATTTTATAAGAAAACTAGCTGTGGGACCCGGCGTTACACGGGCTTTAAAGTAGTGATGAAAATTTAAATAAACTACTCGCCGTCAAGGCGGTATATAATGATATATAACCGCCAAGGCAGCTCGCCTTTAAAGTAGAGAGGAAAGTTTCAGCTAACTACACGCCGCCAAGGTGACTCGCCTTTAAAGTAGTAAGGAAAGTTAAAACAAATTACTCGCCGCCAAGGGGGTTCGCATTTAAAGGAGGGAGGAAAGTTTTAGCGAAACCGGTTTCAAAAAACTACTCCCCGCTAAAGCGGCTCGCTAAAAAACTTTCCCGCATCAAAAAGTCAATCGCATTATTTGCACATACTTCCTCAGGAATAAAAACAATGTCAAGTAGCATATATTTAACACTCTTCCTAATAAACAAATACAATTCCCTACCAAAACCAAATATTTCCAAACCGCTCTCTTCCTGTAACATTAATTGCAAAATTCCAAACAAAAAAAGTTGTTTTAATATTTAGATCGCAGCCCAAAAAAATCCCTGCTAAAAACATGAAGTACAATTTAATTTGAAACACATTTTCAAAATGGTACCAGAAAAAAAAATATAAGTCATTAAGTAGGCAGGAATTCAAGTGAAACACGGACGATCGCATTATTTGCCTTGTTGAAACGCCGTAAAATGAAATGCTTTTAAGAAACGAAATGAAGAAAAGTACACCAACAATGAATTTAAAAGATGTCGCCATAGAAACGCAATCTCCATATATTATTTCTCTAAGCCGAATCCTATACCCGGTCGAAACTCGCTCATTTCTTTATCGAATTGCATGAAAATTTATGATTTTGAAGATTATCCCGCGGGCTATTGACGAAAATTAGACCCACCCTCTAAAAAGTGTCGGTTCGTTTTTTATTCGAACTTCAATTTTTGGGCACAAAATTGACTCTATCTAGCGAAATAATTGTCGTATCGTCTCCATTTTGATTTCATTCGAAAGATAAAAAAAAATGCGTTCTTTAGAACGTTTCTCCGCTAGCGCCGCGTAACGAGAATCTCGAAAATCCACGTTTAAGCGACTTATAAGCGATTGAAGTTTGAAAAAGTTAAATTTTTTGCTCAACTATTAAAATCGTTACCATTGTTGTTCAAATCAATTTTAAATCGCTCCTGAACTATCACTCCTGAACTATACTACTTTTGATGTTACGTGTGCATACCCATTTTGGAGAACACTAAATTTGCAGCAATTTAAGCTCAAGTGGAGTTCTGTAGGAAGAATAGTTTAGGATTATCGTACTTCAACAATTTGTCATTTTTTGCGAAAAATGAAAAAAATATGCTTCGAGCATTTTTTTTCATTTTTCGCAAAAAAACTCAATTTTTCGAAGTACTATATTTCTTAAACTATTAGTTCTGCAAAACCTGACTTGAGCTTAAATTGTTGTAAATTTAGTGTTCTCTAAAGTGGGTATTCACATGTCTAATCAAAAGTAGCATAGTTTAGGAGTTATAAAAGGAAAACTGAAAAAAGTCCGAAAATTTCGCAGTTCTTCGCGAGTTTCGCAGCGAGCACAGGTTTTAGAAAGGTGCAAACTTAGATTTACACTACCCTAAGGGACCCAAACAACATACTAAAACTTCAGAAATACATCGCGATTTGCGATTTCAATGTCTAATTTGACTGGACTAAAAGGCTAGAAACTACTTTCAAGATGAGATTTTAAAATTAAAAAAAAAAAAATATGCAGCAAATAAGAATTTATAAAAATAATTTCGAAACTTTTTGGTTACATGAAAGTCACTTTGTGGATTTTTAATCTCGGCAAGCATTTTTCATTTTCTTTAATGCAACTATTATTTGCATGGAGATACCAAATGTTATTTTGTCTTCTTAAAAACTATTAAATAAGATAAAATGCTCCATGAAAAAATCGCCAAATAATTTTAATAAGCAATTTAAATTTTAAATAACTCGCCGAATAAGAAATCAAGAAATTAAATAAGCTGAAAAGCATTGGCATGAACGGAATTCTGAAGATTTCCCTCAATTTCTTCAAGATTCCGTTCTCAAACCCTGCATCATGGGACCATGGAACCACCAGGAAGGTGTACCCTTTCGAAAAAAAAAAAAAAAAAAAAAACAAATCAGACCATTCAGTAAAAAGTTATGCGTGGTCATACATAAAAAAAAAATATATATATACCGGTCGTCTAGAGAACCTCCTCCGTGTTTTCGTCGGTTAAAAAGTGAAACATTCTATTTTAACAAATTTATACGAGTAATAAACTTGGTTTTACTTTCACCGCACAAAAAAATATAAAACGAAAAATCTTTGTAAATCTCGGTAGTATGAATCTCGGTACGAATGTTCAGAAAGAGAAAAGCACGTTTTGGAGTGAAAAATAAATAAGCAGTTATGAAACGAAACTACGAGTATCATTAGGCGCAGCTGTCCACTAACGAATTTAGCTCCTTGCATGTCGCGCAATAACAATCTGCCATTTTCGACTATTTTTCCAGCACTCGTTCGCCTTATACTCTCAGAAAGAATAATTAGTTTATTATTTTTCCTCCCCAGAGACTTTCCTCAGAGAAGGAACGAGAAAAGTTCTGGCTCTACTTCCACTCTAGGAAATGACCTTCCCCACTAATGATACCAGTGGTACAAAAAAGGAGAGAGATTTTTAATGGAGGAGGCTAGTACTGGAGAAGATAATGTCTGTTTTATCTTAAGTAGTTGCAATTGTCCTCGGGAGACTTACTTAAGGAGGAGCATGTCCGTTTTCCACTATAAAGGGATGTTCGAGTTAAATTTACTGTGTAAGAGGGGAAATGCAATGAACACAAGCAAAATATACACTTTTAATTATTAAATTATAGTTTAAAAAACTAAAAAATACGCTTTTAGAGTTGATCAAACTAACATGCACTTATAATACATCAACATGAAACATGGTTTAGCCTTTAGTGCTAATAATGGAATTAAATATATTACTTTTATGTTTGCAAAGAACGTGCATTTTATTTTTTATTCAGAGTTACATATTAACAAATGAAACACTTATAATACTTCTGCATGTAATACAGTTCAGCCTTTAGTATTAATAATAACATTAAATATATAACTTTTACGTTTGTAAAGAATGTGAATTTTATTTTTTGTTCAGAGTTACATACATACTGACAAACAAACAAACCCACGTGTGAAACTAAAAAAAGCGTATTAAAAAGCACTCAGGTTTTGATTTTTAAAAGTAATTTTTTGGTATTATTAAAACTAATAATTATATAAATCAAAAGTAGAGTAGAACCTCGTTTACTCCGATTAAATGGTACCGAAGGCAATTCGGTTAAATGAAAATCTGATAATCTGGGTAGTATCAGAATTAAACAAAACAAATTCTTTAATAAGCAAGACTTTTTTTTATATAACAGCAAAATACAACGCTTTGTGAAAAAAAATTGCAAATCTGATGCATGATTTATCATGGCTCAGCACATGTTGATACCTGATTGGTCTAACTCTTCTATTTAAACTCTCTCCCAACATATGGTTCATTAAATTTATGTGCTAGGCACTCACGAAGGGGGTTGCTGCCTTCAAAACTAGTATGCATTTTTAATTTACTCATTTATGTTTCTAAATGTTATGAATACTTTTTATTTTATAAGAAAATCATTTGCATTCCTGTATTTAATAACTTGGTTGTTTATTCATTCACCTATTTTCTTATTCACTCCCTATGTTATTAGCTCATTTACTAAATGCCATATAGTAGTCAATTTATTTCTTTATTTATTCTTCAATTTATTTATTTATTCATTTGATCAAAGATAATTGCAGGTAAAAAATATTACACGAGAAAAACATTTTATTTTTCACTTGTGAAATGAAAAAAAGTGAATAAATTTCATCTTTTTTTAAAGGTACAAATTTACTGCTAAAAATGAAAAACAATGTTTTAATGCAAGTTTAATAAAATACGTTGCTAATAAAATCTTTTTTATGTAGTGTAATTTCCAAAACAAATTTCCATCTTCTCATCTCAAAAAGGTAAGCTATCTTAACTATTTCACTTTACCAAACATTCCCCTACAATTTTCATTCCAACTTTGCTGTTCAATAAATGTTCTTTTCCCAACAACCAACAATCAGTGTGAAAACAAAACACTAACGAAGTTCTCTTATTTTTCATATTCAGCAAACGCGTTCCCAACTGATCTAATTGAGATCAGCGGAGTAGAAAAATCTGGTTAAAGTGCAGAAGTATTGAAAAAACAGAAAGGGCAAGCGAAAACAATGCAATAGAATGCATTAAAGACATTTTTAGTATTGGAAGACATATTTTTTTGCATAATTTAGAAACTATTTGCTAGCCACCTTGAGATATTTATGAAAGAATTGGCTTTATTTTTTGCTTAGAAACAAGATTTTCTCAAAACCAGATATTGTGCAAGAAAAGAAATATATTTCTCACTATGATACGCTAAAAAATGCCGCTAGAAACGGAAATTAAATTACAATCACAAAGCACTCATAACTGTAAGATCCATATTTCATAGAAAAAAATTCTTTCTTTTATGAAAACAAATCATTCTGCCGCACGAAAAGGAGAGAAACAGAATCTCAAAATGGAGATGAATGGGGAATATTGAACATATATTTTTTTCTGGAAAACATAACTAAAGCCTATAAAAAAAAAGAAAGAAAAAAGAAAATTGACGCATTCATTAAGATTAATTTTCAAAAATTGAGGCGAATGATGAATGAAAATTCAAAGATTATTTTTTTTAACTTCTTTGAATTGAAATAAATGACCAGGAAAAAATATTGAATCAATGGTTTCAAAGCCGAATTACTTCTTCTAACTGTTTTTGTAATACGAACTTTCAAATTTCTCACAAAAAGATTGCTTTTTAAATTCTGAATCAACAGCCTGCAGGACTCATTACTTTGCCGGAGAAAAAATAAAGACTTTTTTTAACTACACAAATGACAGATGATTCTTAAGAATCTTAAGAATACATTAAGTATTAGCATGAAATGCGGAGAATTTTCTCCGAAAAAAATGATGATGACTTATGAACGAAAAATTATTATCGTTTGAAAATTTCCATTCATGGTTATGCGAAAGCTAATATATTACTTTTGATGGTCTTAACGTTATTTGTGTCCCATCAATTCACTTGACTACAAAACGTAATGACATTATTATACGATTGTGACAAGTGTATAAAAAAAACCATATATTTTTGGAAAGCAGTTTGGTTTAAAGGGATCGATCATTCTCATGAAAGTAGCAAAAATTATGTCCGAAATTCTTGATTATTATTAAATTAGTTTTATTATTTATTAAATATATTTCCTTATTGATTCTTCAGATAATTGTGTATTCAATGGATTACACAAAAGCATTTCATAGAGGATTCAAATTATAGGGGGGTTTTAACGATTTCGTGTAATCGGTGGCGGATTTACCGAGTCGCAACTGTCACAATTGTGAAGAATCCCACGACACAGGGACCCCAAAAGTGATCCAAATAATTCACATGAAAGATATTTTATGTGGTTCATCTAAGGGGCCCCCATATCTTCATTGTGATGGGACCCTAAACCTAGAAATCTACCACTGTGTATAATAGAGTGTTGTACCAATGTGTATAATAGTTGCGATATGAAAGCCTACAAAAATCTTTCAAATCGCCAAGGTGTCATTACAGAGTGGAGATAAAATGAAATTTTGATTTAAAAATCGGAGTTCTATCTGCAATTTCCAGCTAACTTTTTTCAAAAATCATTTGGAGATGTTGCCCCCCCCCCGCCCCCCAAACAACCCCCGAACATAGATTCGCAACCTTATTTGATTCGCTTAGATTTACGCCGTTTGCTTAGAAGAACAGATAAAAATATGCTGTAATATTTTTATCTATATTTTTATACAGAACTTATGAAGAAACTCGGTGAAGATAGGTCAACCTAAATCAGATTTCACACTAAAATCATTCCCATTCTTCATCACAGTTTAGTGTTCCAAGACCCCGGCAGCCTTAATTCTTGAGCACATAAATTTAAAATATCAAGTGAACACTTCCTATTAAAATCCAAGCTATTCACATCCAAGGCAGTTTAAACGGATGTAAATTTTGCAACAATAGTGAAACAACTCTTGAGAAGATTAATTCAGAAGTCGCAGAAGATAAATTAGGAAAGCACTGGAGTAATTCTAAATCCAGGGCCACTGTTACATGGATTGACCCCCTCGGGAGCAGAGGTCTTAGGGAGAGATCAAAGGGGACAAAAGGTAACACTGATAAATGCGAAACGTGATATCAAGGAATTAGTTTTGTCGGAAGAATTCATTCTTCTACTGTGAGGGCAGAACGAAGCTCATTCCCTGCTGAATTGGGGCGTAAGAACAACTTTCACTTACGCTTGAGTTACACAGGGGCTTCTCAAAGTAAAATATTGGGAAAGGGGGCGAAGGGGGGGGGGAAGAGATTCTCAGTTTGCCGAATAAAATTCCGCTTTTCTGCATCATAAAATACTAGAATTGCACACATGCCACACATACATCTAATCAGGATGAACATTGGGCATCACAGAAAATAATTTCAATGTTTCAATACTGTCTCCAAATGTGCTGAATCGTCGGCAAAATTTGCCGAAAGAGGAAACTTTTCGAAAGGTCGATGTGACCTCCTGCGACCTCTCAGCGGGATGCCCCAGGAGATATTTTGAACAAAACGGTGAGAGGGTACGTTGACACTTGGCGACTGATTTCCTTTCTAGCTTTGTAAAAGCAGAAAAACATGGTTTTCGTAACCAACTTTACTTCAAGCTTTAATAATTTTGCATTGTTGTGGGACGTTGCAAGCTTTGACTGATTTGTTTGGTGCGTTCTTTTGCATTCTAATGACTTAAAAGACTCTAATAGACTAATGAATTTCACGGGGGGGGGGGGTAGTAAAGGATATGCACTCAGTGTAATTTACCCCCAAAAAACAGTAAAACCACTTACAGGCAAATACATTGATTTCCCAAAGTCGGGAGGGGATGGAAATTCTCCCCTCCCCCAATGACGGGCCTGGTACACTGGCATTTGGCTACTTATTTCCTTTTTCAGTTGCGCGGAAACAGAAAATCATTGTTTATATTGCAGCCATATTTCCTCCTCAAGCTTTGTTTCGCATTGTTCTGGGACTTTAGACCTCTTTTTAATGGTCAGATTTGTTTGGTGGATTATTTTGCATTCTGGTGGCTTTAATGTAACCCTTGTTATGGGGCTAGAAACATCCCTTTTTTCATTGCTAAAATGTTTTCAGCTACTAAATGCAAAGCAGTTCTTAGAGTTCCGAAACGTTTTTCGAATGAGGAAACTTATTGGGATGTCGAAGTGACCTCTAAGTGGAACTATTTTGCGTATTGGAGACATGGTTACTAGTGAAACCTGTAACACTAATATACAATATAGCAAACAGTTTGTATTGCACTCATAGGTAAACACTTTTTTCTTGTTTTTTTACATGATTTAGTACTTTTAAACCATTTACGACCATTTAAAAAGGATGGTGGAATTTCAAACGAGTGTATTTCTAAGGACTGAAAGAAGAACAAAAATCATTTTTTCCCAACAAACCTAAGTCATTTTAAAGATGTTCTTTAAACTCTACTTTCAGATACTCGAGTAATATCCCTCCTCTTGTCATACATGTTGTAACATTTTCGCAGTCACAGATGTAATCGCTGCAGTAGTCCAAATTTTCAGTTCGTTAAGATTAGTAAGTGAGGGATGTATATAAAGCATTCTTTACAAATTTCCACAGGAAAAAAAAAAAAACATCACACGGTGTTAAGTCTGACTTGGAAGGGGGGTGGGGGGGCAACATTTAAGTACAAAATCACCTGTACTTGAATCACCATTTTGACAAGCCGAATAGTAAACAAGTGAGACATATGCGATAGCACGCTGAGACACCTAGCGATACCCAAATGAAACTTTACTACTCGCGCTTTTAGTCAAGCACCACTAGAGAGCTATCTGTCCAATATTCCAAATTTGGTTGTCTTAAGAAATCCCACCACTCTTTTAGTTTCACACTGAATTAAATGTATTGAACTACTAGGTTGTCCCAAAAGTTCGTAAACAGTTGCAAAAATTTGAAATTTTTCGCTGACAAGCAATACAAATCACAAAAAAATTATTTCTCAAAATAAAGACCATCATTTTCTAATACTTTCTGCCATCGACATGCAAACTTTCGAATCCGGTAAAAGTAACACTCCCGATTATTCGCTAGGGCCTCGAGAAAGGAACAAACACTATTAACAGATTTCTCCAAAACAGCACGAATTTAAATTTTACTTTTCTTAACATTTCTTACCTAAGAGTGCGGTGTACTTCATTCAAATTTTTTTTTTAACTAGGGCGTTATCGTAAGTACCACTTCTTTATAGATTTTATATGCTTGAGAACCGCAAATACAAATAATTTTTTTATGCTGCACCTATCGTCAATGTTTGTACATATCACGTTTTAAGTGGGATGTAATCATTTATAAGCAAAAACATTTTTTATCTTCTTTACCCCTTATTTTACGCCTTTTTCGGACAATCCGTGATACCCGTGACACCCAATTCCGCGGATAATCGGTAGTGTACGATCCGTCCGTGAAAACCGCGCCTGGTACTCGCGAACAGTCCCACTTAAAAAAGGGTACATAGATTGTGGGTGATAACTTTCAGAAGTTTTCATTTTAAAACTTGCATTTGCTGTATCCTTTTGACCTATTCAACTAAACTATGTATACTTGAAATTAACATCGTTCCACGTTGTTTGATATGGCTCAAAATGCTTTTTAAATTATTCTTCCACTAATTGTTATCTTACCTAAACCCCATATTTTGGTAAGATCAGAGAAGACCTGACGCATGCGTAAATGCGCGGAAGGTTGTACCTAAGAAGATCAGACAGTACCATTCAAGCTGCTTCGAATCAAAGAAGTTTTGGCACGTTTCTTCGACTGTTTACAAACTTTAGGGACAACCCAGTATTTCTAATTGGAGCATTGTTTCCTATGCATTCTAAATTACACTTACACGCGTACAAAAATATATACGTATTCTTTCTAATGCGCGTACATGCGTAAACAAATCTTGTTCTTTTTCAAAAACTCGCCATTTTTCATCATAAATGAATTTGGCAGAGAAACAGAAAATTACCAAAACATAATAACACGCGTTCTCACAGCGATGGAAGAATAAAACTATTCTGCAATACTTCATGCCTCCATATACAAAATACTTTGTATATCGGATTTTACTGACAGGGAGAAATATTTCTGTTTTTAGTGGATCTATCGCATTGCCCTTGGCGCAAACCAGCTTTATCGAACATTTGTTTCGAGCCCGATTTTCTGATAACGGAAAAAAAGAAGAGTGTTTCTAAAACTATTTTCGATTCAATCTCTCCCCAAACGCTCTGCCTTTTTTCACAGGGGGAAAGAAATGAGCATGTTTAATGCCTGTGAGCATTTTTTCGTTGGAGAGGAATCTGCAAAATATTTGTTCGGTGTATGTTTTTGAATCGGCATTGCTTGCTTTTGTATCGCGTATTTCGGTAACTCGATTTAATTTTTAGTTTCGAATTTTCCTGCAGTTGTAGAATGGATTTGCGTCATTCGTAGTAGTGCGAAATTTATAGTTTGGAATCATTTTTAAATAAGCTCGATGCATTTTTTGCTCTCTAACGAAACGTATTCGCTTTGGAGGGGTGCAGAAGTACATTTGTTTTGTTTTTACACTTACCAAAAAGAAAAGAAGCAATAATAAACTGGCTTAATTGAAGCGTTCAGTTTCAAAACTAGTTATATTCACTTTTTAAAGAAAAGTACAGGGGAGACCAAATGAATAAATAATACAGTAAATAAATAAATACAGTGAACTCTCACTTATACACCGCCTCATTTATGCGCCTTTTTCACTTATACGACGATTTTCAGTGGTCCCAGCACATTCCATAGCAAAATAATGATAATATCATTCATTTATGCGTCGCTCTAAACATAAATATTTCACTTATACACCGAATTTTCCCTAAAATATAAAAAATGTAATTTATTTTCCTTAAAAAATAAGCATTTTTCTTCACTTTCCTCTTTGATCTCTCGCCGTTATTGCTCACGAAAGGCACTTTTCCTCATGAACTAGAGTTCGGAAAGAGGCAATTATTTATTATGGATCGTTTTAAAGGGACCAGTTTGTGATTAGGTACAATAAATTTTTGCTTTCTCCTTATCATTGTAGTTAGGTTAAGTTGCTGAACCATAGCAATATGACCATTTTCTATAGAAACATTCTTATTCGTGCTCTCATAAGAACTTATGTTGCATTTTAGACTTTTAAATAGGCTTGTTCACTTATGCGTCTCTCTCACTTATGCGCCTTTTTCTGTGGGTCCCTTGTGCCGGCGCATAACTGAGAGTTCACTGTAATAATAATAATACAAATTGAATTTTGAAGTCTGGAATTTAAATTAAGTTTTTTGCAAAGGCGAATTGCGATAAGTGTGTATGTGTGCAGACATGTGTTGGCGTGTGTGTGTAGGATATAGGCGACACCACAACGAAGGAGCAAGGGCCAGTGAGCATTCCAGGTGTAGAGCACCGGGACGCACCCTGTGGTAGACTTCAAATCCAATCAGCAAAAGGGACTACACGACCACTGAGGTCTAAAATGAAAAAAATTTCTCGAATTCAAATTATTTTTTTAATAAACGATTGAAAAAAAAAACAATTTCTGCGGAGCTGGTTTCAATTATCATTCAATTACTTCGTTGAATGAAGTCTTTTTCCATACAGAGCTATAACATAATGAACCCATTAATGCCAGACATTTTTTTTCAGAGATATTTTGTATACTGGTTACAAACGGTGTTTAATCGACACGAAAAATAATACAAAAAATATTATGTAAAAAATAATTGTTTTATTAAGGAAAGAAAAATCGTCCCTCAAAAGTTACGATAGACTCCAGAGGGTATATACTTGTTTTACTTAATTTTTTTTCTGCATACGATATAATATTTAAAAAGACATTTTATAAGAAGAAATAAAATCAGCAATTAACATAAACTGGGAAGCTGGGAATAACTTTGAAAACTTAGCTTTTTTCTTGAGATTGTAAACGATGTCATTTTTGATAAAGATCATATTAAAACTGCTACAAAACACACTTTACAATGGTTATGTGCTGTAATCTGTTAATAACGAATTGAAAGAATACCAAGGTACTCATTGAACACTATTATTTGGTTGAAATGTTCATTTTGGGGAAACTCAGACCCTTTTTTTGGACCGTCCTAAAAAAAGGACGCTAGGCCTTAATGGGTTAAATGAAACTATTTCCATTATCATTATTTACTGTTGTTATAAGAGCTCGAGTCCCAATTATTCTATGCACAAGAGAAACGTTTTAAAGCTCTCCTGTGGAGTTATGAGATTTACGTTAATCTAGCTATAAGCCACAGAATTTTTCTTTCAAATTTCAATTAAATTCACTTCGTTTCTTTCTTTTATACCACGTACTAGCATGTACAGGCGAAATTGTGAGTTACTTAAGCGATTTACAGTACTGATGTTGTTACTGTTACACATGCTTTTTTTCTCAAACTTTTAGCATTATTTTTTCATTTTTGGATTATTTTACTTTTTAGATAGTTTTATTTAACTTATTGGATGAATTTTGAAACATTATTAGCATTTTTAGTCCTGTTTGTTTTAAAATTCATTTAAAAGGCTAAATAACGTATGTTATCGACAATTAAGTAGCTTCTATTTTACTTTGATCCAATATGACATCAATTAACAAAAGAAATTTTTTTTCTAAGATTAAAAATGCGCCAAGTCCGAGTGACGTACTTACGAGGGGCAACAAGAAAGTAAGGTGACGTTTATTTACTAAGTATGATACATCGTTTGAAAGGCCAGGATCTTGGCTATTTTTCAACATAATCGTCATTTTTTTCCAACACCATCCTCATCCGCGCGATGTACTTTTCTATGCCGGTATCGTACCACTTTCCGTCCGCTTCGCGCAGCCAGGTGTTGACCTCTTTTTGAACCTCCACGTCCGACGCAAACTTCTTCCCTCCGAGATGTTTTTTTTTAGGATGGGGAACAAGTGGTAGCCACTTGGGGCTAGGTCGGGACTGTAGGCAGGGCCAAAGCGACCCTGGACCTAATCAGGAAATTTGGCTGGGAAATCATTGATCACCCTGCCTACAGTCCCGACCTGGCCCCAAGTGACTACCACTTGTTCCCCGCCCTAAAAAAACATCTCGGAGGGAAGAAGATTGCGTCGGACGCGGACGCGGAGGTTCAAAAAGAGGTCAACACCTGGCTGCGCGAAGCGGACGGAAAGTAGTACGATACCGGCATAGAAAAGTACATCGCGCAGATGCGGAAGGTGTTGGAACAAAATGGCGATTATGTTGAAAATTAGCCAAGATCCTGGCCTTTCAAACGATGTATCATACTTAGTAAATAAACGTCATTTTGTATTAAAAAAAAATAGGTGACCTTACTTTCTTGATGCCCCTCGTATAACGGAAAAGCCACCCCCCTCCAAAAAAAGGCTTCCTCAACAGTTATACTTTATAGCAGACAATAGTGGTTGGTTTATTCTATTGGTTTTAACGACGCAAGAGCTTTGAAAGGTTATATAGCGCCAAGCCGAGTTTCAAAGAAAGAAGAGTTGGCGAAAATGTAAAATTATTTCAACTATAAAGAAAATAAAACTTCTTGGATTAAAAAAATATTGCCGGAATAAACACAAGAACGAAGCTTTAAATGTTGAAAAAGAAATCGAAATATTGGGTTAAACCTTTTGCGAAAAATAACAATAATTTTCTGCACACAGTTAAAACATACTTAAAGCCACCGACACACTTATCGCCTTCTAAATACTTTTACTCCAATATTTTAGAGCCTGAATTGGAATTATTGATTAATGGCAGCATGCTCGAAACAACTCAACTTTACCGGGTTGTTTCGTGTTTGTTTCATCAATAATTTCCGCCATGTGGGCGAGAAGAAAATACCTATTATTCGACTAACATTTTGAATATAAATGAATCTCAGTGTTCTACGATAAAACTTTAAAAGACTAATGGAAAACATTACATTCCTATTTTAGGAACATT
>JAXGGA010014411.1:0-32216 GCA_038373865.1 Uloborus plumipes
CTCCGAGCGAAAATGTCTTCACGCTTATTAAAGTTAGGGCAAGTGTAAAAACTACAAAGTGTTACAGGGCCGGTATACTAGTGATAAAGGTGATATCTTCAGATACTTTTGCAACATGACGTCAGATAAAACCAAAACTAATGAAAATGATGCAAGGCAGGAAAAACAACAACTATTTACAAGATTTGTAACAATATTTATGGCTTTTGACGTTAAGGAACACTTCAGATTTGTTAATCATTTATCAAATTTGTTATACGACTACTTAACATTTATATACTGCATCTGACGGTGATATTAGTAGAATGAGTTCATTGAAGATAATGAAATCTGTCTTTTAGAAATCGTTTACAAAACAAACTAATTTGTTGTTGCATTAATGCGTACGATTACATAGATTTTTATAGATTAATTAGAATATCTCTCTCTTTTTAAATTAGTAATACAAAAATCGATTTTGAAAATTTTTAAATTACTGAAATATACAAATATTTATTAAATTATGTTTGATTTGAAAGAGAAATCTTTTCCCGAATGGAATCAAGCTTATCATAACTTCAAAAATGAATTTTTGGTTTGGAAATTGCATCTTTTCCAGTTAAATTTTATCATTTCATTTTAATTACAAAAATTATTTATCGAGTAATATATTTTTAACTAAGAGGCATATTCACTCTGAGGCAACCGATCGTGTTCGATTCGAAATGAACACAATAGACTGTTTTAGAGATGAATAATTGAATATTCCTCTTAGTTTCTCTCATTCTTCAATGTTAATTTCTTACCAAAGTTAACTATTTTCTTTGGGAGAAAATATCTGTTCATTGCTTCAGAAAATTCTTATTGCAGGCTAAAAAAGAACTTCACCGCCAAGCACTAGAACTTCAAAAAGTTAGAGAACAAATGAAACAGCATGAAAAAATGAAAGATAAAGCTCAGGATTTGAAGGCTGATGAATACCGCAAAGCTCAAGAACTCAGAGCTAAGGAAGTGGAAGAAAAGAAACATTTGGAGCTAGAACGCAGATTACAACTACAAGAGGACTTGCTTTCTTGTTTGGAGAAAATGTACAAGGAGAAAGAAAAGCAGGAGCAACTATGGACAGAACTTGCTATTGAAGAGAAAGATGTAGCTGCGAGAAAAAGAACGGAGGAAGAGGAAAGTAAAAGAAAGAAATTGCGTGATGAACTACAACGTCTGTATGATATACAAATGCACGTACGAAAGCAAAAAGCTGGTACGTTTTTCATTTTTCCGGTTAGTTTTTACTTTTGAGGAATGAAAACTGTCGTTTTCTTCTAAACCAAAAGATAAATCACATTTTTCATTCCGTGTGATTAAACAGTGATAATCCCAGTTTGCTTTTTGCCACGTTTTTAGTAACTTGATTTGATGTTAGTCTGTTCGAGTCAAATCTTGCAACTCAATTTTTACCCACTTCCTGTGATCGAATTCTTTTATAATTTTATAGGTAACCTCAGACCCAATGACAATGCTATATTTTAGAATCAAATTAATTTATTAACCATTAATTATCAGTTTATTCTAATTTTAATCATTATTTTTGCATAAATTCTCTTATGTGAAAAAAAAAATGCTCGTAAGAGTTAGAATTAAATATCTGAAGGAACTCCTCATTTTTTTCATCAATAAAACTCGTTCCAATGTTCCAAAGTAATTAGAATGTCAATTATAGTAATTTTTAGCTTATTTCATGCTCAAATGTAGATGAACCTCCAATTAAAAAACCATTGTTGATCTTGGTCATTGTTAAGCATATTTAAATGTCTTAAATTTCTATCACAATATATGCATAATTATGGGAATTTGTATATATGCACGGGAAATTACAGATTGGCCAACTTTCGATGTAAGTGCTGGAAGATGTAAATAAAATGTTCTCCTTGTTTAAAATTGACTGCCAAATTTCATACACAATACTAAAAAGTAGAAAATAATTATTTAAATAAAAAAGGTTTTAAATTTACCATGTTTTTAGAACGGACTGAAAATTTAAAAAGTTTCATATCATGGGGCGCGAACAAAAATTAATAGCTTTATAAAATTTCACTGACAATTTTATTGTACTGAAAATGATATTGACTGGTGTTGTGCTTTTTCTCACTGATTGCTGCGATTATTTTAGCCCGTAAGTAGCTAATTTTAATGTACGTAGTATTATAAGCTTTTAATGTCTTTGGTAGTATTCGCTAATTTCTCTTTTACATTTTATCCCTTTGCAGAACTTGAGAAAAAGGAGGAAGAACTACTTCGGCAAAGTCTCCTCGCACAACTGTATGAAGAAGGAAAGGTTGAACAAATGTCACAACAAAAACAACGTCTTAAGCAAGTGGAGCACCGACGGTTAGTCCAGGTAAAAGACACCAAAGCATTGTAGCGTAATGTATTTAAAATTGTTAGAACAAACACTTTCATGATATTATACCACCAACTCGGCCCTGTCATCCAGATTGCAGCTTTATCCTCATTAGGAATCATCAGTCTGGCTTAGACAGTTTCCAAGCTACAGGTAGAAATCCTCCTGTAGAAGCTAAGAGTGACAAATAAACTGATACTGTAAAAATAGCTCACCCAAACGAGTGACCGTTGCAGTGGTACGGTACAACTCGTAAATTGGAGGCAGGTATCAACAATGTTCCATCAGCAATAAAATGTTCCAAAAGGCTTTTCAATACATAAAAGATTCAAAAATAATAGTTACGAACTCTGTGTTTTATTTATTATTATTGCTATTATTAGAATTATTATTGTGGTTCTTTTATTTTATAAACATTTAACTTAAAAGTTTTATAACTAGTACATATTATGCGTTTTTAGTTTGCATATTGTCTTTTGTAATTTAAACGAGTGTTTAAAATTTTATTCATACTTTTCTGCGAGTGATTGAAGGTAAGTATGTGCTAACTTTTAATGTTTAATATAACCCAGGGACCGTGCCCTAGGTATGAATTTCTATGGGGCAGGAAAATTTTCCATAAATCATTTGAATTGTTTTTAAAAAACTGTTCCAGCGTGTTTTTACCTTGTTCTTTAATATACAGGGTGTCCACTCCAATCGTGGACCAATAGCTAATTTCTAAACCGTTAGAGATAAGCATATAGTTTATTTGGGAAAAAATCTCCAAATTATCAAAGGAATTTTGGGTCTATTCAATGTTTTTCAAAAAATCAAATTTTGAAAGAGTTACGAAATTTAAATTTTTATACAGCCCCCCAGTCCTATCAATCATATTTAGTAAAACATTCTTGACACTGTAACGTTTAAAACTAAAAAAAAATCACTCTTCTGCCACAAAAATTGACCGAGTTATGACGTTTTGAAAAATCAAGATTTTGCATTATTTCATGACGTCGTCGAGCGATCGCTTAAGGGACCGTATGCGAAATCCTTCAAAATTTTGATTTTTCAAAACGTCATAACTCGGTCAATTTTTGTGGTAGAAGAGTGATTTTTTTTTAGTTTTAAACGTTACAGTGTCAAGAATGTTTCACTAAATATGATTGATAGGACTGGGGGGCTATATAAAAATTTAAATTTCGTAACTCTTTCAAAATTTGATTTTTTGAAAAACATTGAATAGACCCAAAATTCCTTTCGTAATTTGGAGATTTTTTCCTAAATAAACTATATGCTTATCTCTAACGGTTTAGAAATTAGCTATTGGTCCACGATTGGAGTGGACACCCTGTATATCTATCTCTCTTTTTTTTTTTGGGGGGGGGGGGGGGGTTGGGAAGGGAATGGTGTCTGTGATGAAGTAAAAACACAGAAAGCATATATGCATAAAATTGCTATAAATTTGTCTAATCTTTCCTATTGTTATTGTATACTATTGTAAATCTGTAGAAACCCTCTTGAACCTTTATTTTGTATCCATGCTTTTGGTACAGAATACAGATATGAGATATCAGTTGAACTATTGTTTGAACGGAAGTATTTTCTAAATACCTACACAAAATAAATTTTACAGCAATTCAATTACCCGTATGAATATTTTCTCTCTTTCTCTTTCTTGAGCTTTCTTCCTTTTTTAATACATTTATTATGCTTTGATTTTTTTTCCAGAAACTTATTGAAGAAAATCGAAAAAAGAAAGCTATGAAGAAATTGAGAGAAATGGCTGATTTTAAATATCAACAAGAATTAGAATCAGAACGTTTAAAGATGGTAGAAGAAGAGAGAATGAGATATCTTAGAGATCACGCCACAGAGTTATTGGGTTATTTACCGAAAGGAGTACTTAAAGATGATCGGGAAATTGAACATTTGGGAGAAGAATTCGAAAAGTTCTATTGCAGACGAAAATGTTCCAGTTAAATGTTTCAAGGAGATTCACCAGTGACACTTTTACATGAAACTGAGGCAATCAAATAAGTAGTGAAATTTACTTTGCATGTGCGTATTATATACAATTTTTGTATCAGAAGCTTTTTGGTTATTTTTAACAACTCACATTATGTACTTTAATTTGCAATTTCAACTCTTTCTTTCGACAATCGCCTTGTGAACGATTGTTTATTGCAAACGTTGTTATCAAGGAAAAAGAAGGCTAATGTAGTCCAAAATAAAATAAAAGAATGCAACAAATTTCCAGCGTTTTTTCTTTTTCATTTTCACTGTCCTTACAGATTCTATTCTAGAACACAAACAGAACTCCTTTCTCCTTTCAAGACTCTCTCACCGGTGTAACATTGATTTTTTAAAAAACCAGTAGCAGTTGAAAGAGCATAGTAACGCGTCTTACTGCACCCATGAGTTATTTGTATCCCCCTTATCGAAATATGAGGTCTGAAAAGCTACCGAAATATTAAGAAAAGTCGCGAAATTTAGCGGGCATCAATGAGTAATAGAAGACATCTTATACTTGCTTTGCGGGTGTAGATGTCTTGCATCATGCAAACCGTGAAATCAAACAGTGAAATTTCTTACCAAGTCTCTAAATTTGTGTCGCTTTTATTAAAATTTCGGCGGACTTTAAAAACTAATATCTCAATAAAGACGAAAGCAATTAATTTTATGTCGAAAAATGTTTTAAAATGCTCTTTGGAATGCTACCCATTTGAAGTTTTTTTTTTTTTTTCATTACAATTATATTCGTGTGGTTCCCTGATCAGTTGAACTCCGAGGAAAGAAAAAGAGAGAGGGGGGGGGGAGGGAGATATGTTAACACATAATATTTAGTATGACAAGAACTTATTGACTTTTTTTTTCTTCAAACAACCAATTTTTTACCAAGTTTTTATTTTTACTCAACTGGAAACTCTTCAGTTATGGAATGGAAACCACTTACAGGGGCGACAGTTGTGTTGGTAACATTGGTATTTTTCATAGTCCTTATGAAACCCATTTTTCTTAATCCTCAGAGAAAAATTATCTACTTATTTATCTCAAAAAGTAGTGAAGAAATGAAATCACACGCATCGTTTGATTTTCGTATAGCAGAGCATTTTTTTTGCAAAGGAAGAGTTGAGATTGGGGAGCACTCCAAAGGCATCTATATATAGGGGGCCTAAAACATCATTGGCCTCTCCTAAAATCGTTATGATTTAAAAAAATAAAACGTAATTCAATTGACATTTGTTCACCAATATTTTCTGAGCTTTTAGCTCAAAAAGGAGAAAGAGAGAGAGAGAGAGAGAAAGAAAGAAAAAAAAACTTTACAAAAGGAGAGAACAAGTAGAGCCAGAGGGAGCCCGTAACTTATAATCTTTTCAGCATAGCGTAATGAAAAGAAAGGTGCTTCCCAGTGCCAGGTATATTGGGAAAATTCGGGGATCTATGTCTGGAGAGGTGACTTCAGAGGGAAAATAAACTTAAGTGTGACTAGAAGCACGGAATTAAAAGAGGATCACTACTCTCTAGAGAAGACCAAAGATATCCTAAAGTTTGGGGCCTTTAGACCTTTAGTTACAGAAAACTTCTGGGTAAGAACACTCTATCCACACACCAAGGCCTTATTATCTCACGGCACCCAGGGCCCGTGCCCTAGGCATGAATTTCTATGGGGCAGGAATATTTTCCATAAATCATTTAAATTGTTTAAAAAAAAAAAACTGTCCCAGCTTGTTTTTACCTTGTTCTTTATGATCTCTCTCTCTCTCTCTCTTTTTTGCGGTAGGGGAATGGTGTCTGTGATGAATTAAAAACACAGAAAGCATAAATGCATAAAATTGCTCTATACTTGTCTAATCTTTCCTATTATTATTGCATTCACTCAAATAACTAATGCAGAAAACTAAAGTACAGTGAACTCTCACTTATACACCGCCTCATTTATGTACCTTTTTCACTTATACGACGATTTTAAATGGTCCCACCACATTTCATAGCAAAATAATGATAGTGTCATTCGTTTATGCGTCGCTTGAAAGATAAATATTTCACTTATGCGCCGAATTTTCCGTAAAATGTCAAAAAATAATTTATTTTCATTAAAAAATAAGCATTTCTTTTTTCACTTTCCTCTTTAATCTTTCACCTTTATTGCTCACGAAAGGTATTTTTTCTGCATGAACTAGAATTTGGAGAGGAACACTTATCTATTATGGATCGTTTTAAAGGGAGCATTTTGTAATTAGGTATGCTACAATGTTTGTTTTCTCATTATCATTGTAGTTACGTTACAGTAATTGCCAAACCGTAGTAATACATCCCTTGTCTATAGAAACATTCTTATTCACTCTCTCATTAGAACCTACACTGCTCGACATTGAAAATGCAACACCAAGAAGGAGTGGTCAGAAATTCATGCAAATTTTACCGTAGATGCACGTCACTGAGTTATGCAAATGATATGAAATGCGCAGCTCTCCGACGCACGTGAAGTAAGATATAAGAGAATGAAGTTGAAAAGTGGGCTATGTTCATGTTGGTTTTTCTGCCAGACTAATTATCGGAGAAATTTGGTTTTTGTCTCGAAGGATACGTGTGATAGGAGGAAATGCCACGCCGTCCTCAACGAAGACACTTCCAGCATATAGACGACTTTACAAGGGGTATGGTGATCGGACTGAGAAGGGGAGGTTGGTCCATACGTCAAATTGCAGCTGATACCCACATGGATGCAAGCACTGTGCATCGGCTGTGTCGGAGATGGTTGGAAAGAGGAAATGTAGCCACATTGAGGGGTGCAGGTGCAGCCAGAGTGACGTCAGACCGCTTGGATCGACGGATTCACCGACAAGCTGTGGCGGACCCGCAAGTCACTTGTACGTCGATTCTGCAGCACGTGCAAGGTACCCTGGATGTTCCTGTGTCGACCAGAACCATTTCCCGTCGACTGGTTGCACGTGGCCTGCAATCACGGCGCCCGCTAAGAAGACTGCCATTGACCTCACAGCACAGACTCCAACGTTTGGAATGGTGCCGGACCAGAGCGACGTGGATGGCAGAATGGCAAACCGTAGTGTTCTCAGATGAATCCCGCTTCTGTTTGTCCAGCGATAGTCATCGCATACGTGTGTGGCGTCGACGTGGAGAAAGATCGAATCCGGCAGTAACTGTGGAACGCCCCACAGCGCGACAACGTGGCATAATGGTTTGGGGCGCTATTGCATACAATTCCGTATCACCTCTAGTTCGTATTCGGGGCACTATGACGGCCCAACGATATGTAGATAATGTACTGCGGCCGGTGGCAATCCCCTACCTTCAGGGTCTGCCAAATGCAATTTTTCAACAGGATAACGCCCGGCCTCACAGTGCTCGAATCAGCCAACATGCTCTACGAGGTGTACAGATGCTTTCCTGGCCACCATACTCTCCTGACTTGTCACCAATCGAACATGTGTGGGACGTGATTGGACGCCGTTTGCAGAACCTGTCACTGCCTCGTTCAGAGGACGAACTGTGGCAAATGGTTGAAAGGGAATGGAGTGCCATCCCTCAGGACACCATCCGCAGGCTTATTGACTCCATGCCTAGACGTGTTTCTTCGTGCATCGCTGTCCGCGGTGGTCCTACTTCTTACTGAGCCGACGCCGTCCTCGCTCTAAATTTTGCTTATTTATTTTGAAATAAATATCACTTATTGTTCCATGCTGTCTCTGTCTTCTTACCAAATTTCATCAATTTCTGACCACTCCTTCTTGGTGTTGCATTTTCAATGTCGAGCAGTGTATATTGCGTTTTAGTCCTTTAAATAGGCTTGTTCAATGTTCACTTATACGTCTCTCTCACTTATGCGCCTTTTTCTGTTGGTCCCTTGGGATGGCGCATAAGTGAGAGTTCACTGTAATTACAACATGCGTTTTCAGAAACTAAGAAAAAGAAAGGTCAAATTGTTAAGAATTTTGGAGTGGCTTTCCAATTTACCTACCAATTCGAAATATTGTGCACTATATATTAGCATTTCATAATCAAAAATATTTATTGATTTGAATATGAAATAAGAAAGTATACGCTATATCAATCTGGCCTCAAATACTCTACTTTAAAATAATGAGATTAAAATTTACTGATAGTTCATGTTTAATGATAATGTTTTCCTTGTTCAAATTAGCAACAATTTCAAACATTTAGGAAAACAATATTCAAATATTTTTGATTGAAATGTAAATTAGCATGACTAATGAACAAGTTTTAAGGCAACAACATAACAGGAAGATTTAACTACATCTCCCTCAATTTACGGCTAAAAGCACGTTTATAAACTAGATGAAAAAAATATTTTCTTTTCATTCCTGTTTTCATTTCGAAGACATGGGAAAAGGGATATGAAATGGAGTTCCAACGGACGAATTAATTATATAAGAATTACTTTGGGAGTTTTTGTCACTATTGTTTGAGTTGAGTGCTTGTTGGTCAATAGAAAGTAACTGGTAAACGACCAAATTAACTGAACGCTGACAAATTACTTGTACATTAGGGTGGAGTGAAAAAATAAAAGTTCAAAATAAGTTTAGCCTGGGTGCGGAAAAGTTGCCCCTGATGAAGCTTATTTATTGTGCAAAATTTTAGCAAAATAAAATAATATCTTTATCTGCCTATCTGGCCTTGAATTTTAAGTATTTTGCCTAATTTCTCACCTATATGGCAAAAACGAAATGATAAAAGTATAACATCTCTCATTTGAAGTTACGAATGATCGGCACTAAACTTCATTATTTGAAATAAATAGTCAGTTAATAAGTGAATGACCTTGGCAATTGTAGGATGATCTTTAAGTGTACAACTGTACATAGCGCTTGCGCACCGCACGTGCTCTTCCTGGCAGCCCAATGTTTACGCTCACTTACTTTACTACTATCAATTGCTGTTTTTTTCTTCGAGTTAGCTGAACTCTTATCGTTAGAATGTTCTTTTTAGTTTATTTTTCGTGTAAGCCATTTTTTCCCTTCCACGTGAGTACTTCTATGTAGTTATCACACGTTACTTAGGGCATTTCAAAATGCCCATAAATGAAGTCCATTGTTTGGAACTCCTGAAATCTTCAAACATAATATTCTACATACGTATTCGGGTGTTATAAGACACAATTTATATATACGCCTATAATTTTTATAAACAAATCAAAAGGAACCTGCTTATATAGATGTGTGTTCCCGTGTACGGAATGATCTTAAATGCTTATGGGGGAAAAGTTCACTTCCTTCTATATCGATCAACAAATATAATCGAAGGTATAATACTATACGAAATATCGTAATGTTAAAACGAATTTCAAACAAAAAGATGTACTTTTTTTTTTTCAAAAAGATTGTGTCTTTTAGAGAATCAGTTGAGCAAAATCTTTTTGATATTTCATTACGAAAATGTAAGGATTTTGTTCTCTGTTCTTGCAAAATTAAAGTTCATATAGATGAAAGGGCATTTTTAACGGATCAAAGAACAATAGGTAAAATGATAATTTGAAATGTTGATACAAAAGCAAGCAAAATGATTGAAAAGTGATTAAAACGGAATGACAGAGCAGCTGAACGAGCTAAAAATACTCAACTGCAAGATATTGTGGAAACAAAAGGTAGACTTTCTACTTCTAATACAGGACATATTTTGAATTTTTCTAATTCTTCTCACGAAAATGAAGAAACGATTTCTGTGTGCCTATAAGCAACTTAAAACAAAAAGCACAGTTATAAGTCAAGATTCTCCTTCAACTTCGCAAATGAGAACTAGAATTCCAAATGTAGCACAGGCCTGTGACAGAACTGATGTGTCCAATAGGTCAGCTTCAATCCTCATAAATGCTGCTTTGCAAGATAGAGGAATAATTACGAAAGAAGATTCTTCTAAAGTAGTCGATTGTAGTTAAATTAGAAAGGAAAGGAATAAAAACTGTCTTGATTTGAAAAGAAATAATGAAGAACTCTCTTCATCAGAACAATATGGATTGTACTTCGACAGTCAAATATACAAGACTTTAATTCAAATTAAGGAAGGAAAAAGGAGAGCTAAAAGAACAATCACAGAAGAGCATATTGCTTTAGTTTTAGAGCCTGGATCTAAAAATGTTGACCATGTCACTCCCAAATCTAGTAGTTTAAATGGCATAAAAACTAGCATATTAAGTTTTTTAGAGAAAAGTGCTGACATTTCTAAGGTACAACCGTGTAACGGAACAGTGGCCAATACAGGATCTAAAAATGGTTTAATAAGACAAATTGAGCTCTCTGTTGGACGACCTTTACAATGCTTTATTCGCTTATTACATACGAATGAATTACCGATACGTCATCTAATAAAGCATTTTGATGGAACAATTACAGCCCCTAAAGGGTTTTGTGGAGACATTGGGGGGAAACTAGAATCTTGTGAAGTTATCCTTGTAGTTCACTTTTGAAAGGATAGAAGTAACTTTGCCCGAGATTGCCTTTAATGAACTTAGTACGGACTAGCGGTATCCCAACGAAATGTGAACTGAAAATTCCGTTCAACTTGTCACCAAATGCTCCAGAAAAAATGAGTCATGCCAGATGGCTAACGAAAGCAAATAGAATTTTGCGGCCCTTCGGAGAAATTTCTTTTGAGAATATTAACACAATATGTTATTAGAATAGGCATGCATGTGGTTTGATATTAAATCTAAATCATCATGTCGGTATGGTAGTCAGCATTTTTACAGCATAATAAAAAAATCTTGATTTCTACCTAAAGAGCTAAAGAATATAGTAGATAAAACACTGCGATGAAACGTTTATTTTGGGAATCCGGAGAAAATTATACTATCTATGCTGTCTGATGATCGAATACACGAGAGAAAGTTGGGCCTTCAAAGATTCATTGTACATTTCAACGTAGATAACTATATGGATTAAATTGACTGGAACTCAGTTAACCTTACCAAGCACCCGATTACGAAGTCTATTTCTTCTAAGGAGATGAACTAGATGATGATTCTGGATATTCCTGAGGATATTAATATTTTAAAATATCCGTGCCATTCACAAGAAGTAGAGCGCTGTATGAAAATAGTTACTTATACATCAGCAGCTGTATGTGGCAGTGACGCTCTGGACGGATTTATTAGATCAAGGATAGAATCGAGAATTTTGTTGCATAAGTTTGAAACTAAAAGACAATATTGTGAAGTTGTGGAATACAACTAACCTAAATATTTAAAGACAAATTATAGGAGTTGTAATGGAACTTGTTATGCAGTCATCTTTACCTGACGCGATCTTGATTTCTTTTCTCAAGGAAAACATGCAAAGAGCGGCATTAAACTTCCTTAAATATAACGATTTTATAGAATTTTCTATGGTAAATAGGCAGATGAAGATAACTTCGTAGGAAGCTAAAACTTCAGAGATATGGTTACACCTATAGGGGGCAACTTTTCCGCATACAGGCTAATTAATTGCGATAAACTTTTTTTTTTCGAGCGTTTTCACTCCACCCTATTGTACATGTTTTCTGTTTGGACCCCAGTTGACCGGTGATTCCTATTTCAGATAGGTAGTCTGCCAACGTCTCGCGTCCCGTTGTTCCATCTATTTCGGTCCAGAGAAAAAATGACACAGGGGACACAAAGCAATTTTTTAAAGGATTTAGATTAGTAACTTATTGTAAATCAATGTCAAATATTTGTAACGATAAAACTAATAATTAAAATTAATAATGGCGATGTATGCAATGACCCTTTTGATATATTGCCCTTTGAAATTGAGACAAAATTGAGAAAAAAACTTTTTGACTGAAATTTCAACTCGCATAATTCAGCAATTATTTGCGCTATCAAGATGCCACTTGCACACCTTTCGGACGAACTATCAGGCTACAAACGAGGAAAGAATTAGCTTCAGAAAGTCATTCTCTCGGCAGATACACGCTGACTAGCTGCCAGGGCAGCTAGATTAGCTCCCTGCGGCATGTTGATGCATAACGTCTCCCCTCTCTAACTTTTACCTCATTCTGAAGTTATATTATTTGATATAATTTAATGTTCATTCGATTTCAAGACATACCACGCACGTGACCCGGCGTTGCACGGGCACTTCGTGCCCTGAAAGTAGTGAGAAAAAAATTTAAAGAAACTACTCCCCGCCAAGGCGGCTCGCTTACAGGCGCTTCACGCCTTTACTTTTTTCCTATATAAAAAAAATCATTCGAATTATTGAGATGCTTCACGCCTTCAAGATGGTGAGGAAAGTTTCAGTAAGTTCAGCTCGCTCAAAGGAAAAAAGCAGACATAGATACTCAGTTTTTAATATAAGTAGATGGCTCTTCAACAAATAAATGTTTCAAAATATTACCAGTAGCTAGCGATAAAAATTCTACGTAAGTGGCCCGCTTATGAGTTTCGTGTTTGATTTAGTTAAGCCTTCATTCAAAATTATCATTATCATTGTTATTATTGTTTCATAGCAACCACGGTTTGCAAGAATGGATTTCATATTTAATCATTTATTAGGCTTAATCGCTTTAAACTTGACTACTTATTAATTGATATCTTCGCTAATTAAAATCGTATAATTATATCAATTGAAACTAATGAAGCCTGAAAAATTACCTATCTATCGGTACCTGGTTCGACTTTCAGGTCATTGGCGTTCAGGAGAAAGAAGCGTGACATAGAAAGATAGTTAGAAAGAAAGATAGTTAGAAAGATACTCAGTTTTTAATATAAGTAGACTAGCTGCGTGGCCCGGCGTTGCACGGGCTGTAATGTAGTGAAGGCAGTTTGAGAAAACTACTCGCCACCAAGGCGACTCGCTTTTAAAGTAATGAGGAAAGTTTAAACAGTTTACTCGCCGTCAAGGCGGCTCGCCTTTACAGTAGCGATGAAAGTTTCAATAAACTTATGGAGCTATAATTTGGCATGACTTCATGCAAGTCTTATATGTACTTCCAAAAAAATTTTCATCAAAATCGGAGGGGGTCGAGTGGGGATTTTCTCGAAATTTGGGACACTTGACATGGAATGACACCCCATACCACCCCTTTCCTTAATGTGAACCTTAAAACTGATTTTTGAGCCTCAGTATCGACTAATTTCCAGGGAGAATTTTGTACCCTCTTTCTCCCTTATGTCACAGAAGAGAGACAAAAAAAATTATTTTTTGTCTTTAAGTTTCAAAAAATTTTGGAAAGAGAGCCCCCCCCCCCGCGCCGCCACTTCCTCCCCGAACATCTAAAAGATATAGCTTAATAAATTTTCTAAAATACTTCAGTGTTAAAAAATTAGATAATAGCCCCTAAATTCTGACTATTCTTGACGTCGTCAAGCTCTCCTGAGACTTAACAAGTTTGCTTTTTATCTACTTATATTAAAAACTAAGTATTTTTCTATCTTTCTTTGCGTCTATCTACGTCATGCTTCTAAACACCAATGAAGTGAAAGTCGAATCAGTTACCTACAGGGCCGCCATTTGGGGGGGGGATACTGGACCTCTAGTACCGGGGCCCGGAGCTTTGGGGGGCCCGAAAGGTTATGAACACGTTTTTCCAGTAATAGTGTCAATAATTTTATCAAAAAAAAAAAAAAAATCTCGCTTTCTATTGCCGATTCTCAATATGAAACAATTGCTAGTAGTCCGTGGAGTTAGTGCAAACATATTTCACTTCCGGATACCAGTCTGAAATTTTATGTGGGGCTTAAATTCACATAGGAGGACAAAAAAACGCCGGGAGACACTTGATCGGAGGTCATGGTCATTCCGTGATGACGTCATCAAAATGGCCGCTTTTACAGGTAAATACGTTCGTTTAACTGCTTAAAACTCCATCATAGATTGAAATATTGCAAAACTCAAATATATCATCTGAAAGCTCTTTAAAAGAGCTATTTAGAAAGATTTAGTTTTTCTTTTTGAGGTCAAGTTCTCCCCTGTAATGACGTCATCAAAATGGCCGCTTTTACAGGTAAATACGTTTGTTTAACTCCCCCTAAAACTCCATCATAGATTCAAATATTGCAAAACTCAAATATATCATCTGAAAGATCTTAAAAAAAAGCTAATTAAAAAGATTTAATTTTCTTTCTAAGGTCAAGGGCCCACCTGTGATGACGTCATCAAAATGGCCGCTTTTACAGGTAACTACGTTTGTTTAACTCCCCCTAAAACTCCATCATAGATTCAAATATTGCAAAACTCAAAGATATCATCTGAAAGCTCTTTAAAAGAGCTATTTAGAAAAAAATAATTTTTCTTTCTGAGGTCAAGGGCCCACCTGTAATGACGTCATCAAAATGGCCGCTTTTACAGGTAAATACGTTTGTTTAACTCCCCTAAAATTCCATCATATATTTAAATATTTCAAAACTCAACTATATCATCTGAAAGCGCTTTAAAAGATCTATTTTTAAAGATATAATTTTTCTTTCTGAGGTCAAGGGTTCACCTGTGATGACGTCATCAAAATAGCCGCTTTTGCAGGTAAATGCGTTCGTTTAACTGCTTAAAACTCCATCATAGATTCAAAAATTGCAAAACTCAAATACATCATCTGAAAGCTCTTTAAAAGAGCTATTTAGAAAGATTTATTTTTTCTTTCTAAGGTCAAGGGCCCACCTGTGATGACGTCATCAAAATGGCCGCTTTTACAGGTAAATACGTTTGTTTAACTCCCCCTAAAACTCCATCATAGATTCAAATATTGCAAAACTCAAACATATCATCTGAAAGCTCTTTAAAGAGCTATTAGAAAATATATTTTTCTTTCTAAGGTCAAGGTCCACCTGTGATGACGTCATCAAAATGGCCGCTTTACAGGTAAATACGTTTGTTTAACTCCTAAAACTCCATCATAGATTCAAATATTGCAAAACTCAAATATATCATCTGAAAGCTCTTTAAAAGAGCTATCTAGAAAGATTTAATTTTTCTTTCTAAGGTCAAGGGCCCACCTGTGATGACGTCATCAAAATGGCCGCTTTTACAGGTAAATACGTTTGTTTAACTCCCCCTAAAACTCCATCATAGATTCAAATATTGCAAAACTCAACTATATCATCTGAAAGCTCTTAAAAGAGCTATCTAGAAAGATTTAATTTTCTTTCTAAGGTCAAGGGCCACCTGTGATGACGTCATCAAAATGGCCGCTTTTACAGGTAAATACGTTTGTTTAACTCCCCCTAAAACTCCATCATAGATTCAAATATTGCAAAACTCAACTATATCATCTGAAAACTCTTTAAAAGAGCTATCTAGAAAGATTTAATTTTTCTTTCTAAGGTCAAGGCCCACCTGTGATGACGTCATCAAAATGGCCGCTTTTACAGGTAAATACGTTTGTTTAACTCCCCCTAAAACTCCATCATAGATTCAATATGTTGCAAAACTCAAATATATCATCTGAAAGCTCTTTAAAAGAGCTATTTAGAAAGATTTAATTTTTCTTTCTGAGGTCAAGGTCCCACTGTAATGACGTCATCAAATTGGCCTCAAATGACGTCATCACAGGTGGGCCCTTGACCTTAGAAAGAAAAATTAAATCTTTCTAGATAGCTCTTTTAAAGAGCTTTTAGATGATATATTTGAGTTTTGCAATATTTGAATCTATGATGGAGTTTTAGGGGGAGTTAAACAAACGTATTTACCTGTAAAAGCGGCCATTTTGATGACGTCAGTACAGGTGGGACCTTGACCTCAGAAAGAAAAATTAAATCTTTCTAGATAGCTCTTTTAAAGAGCTTTCAGATGATATATTTGAGTTTTGCAATATTTGAATCTATGATGGAGTTTTAAGCAGTTAAACGAACGTATTTACTTGTAAAAGCGGCCATTTTGATGACGTCATCACAGGTGAGCCCTTGACCTCAGAAAGAAAAATTAAATCTTTCTAAATAGATCTTTTAAAGCGCTTTCAGATGATATAGTTGAGTTTTGAAATATTTAAATCTATGATGGAGTTTTAGGGGAAGTTAAACAAACGTATTTACCTGTAAAAGCGGCCATTTTGATGACGTCATTACAGGTGGGCCCTTGACCTCAGAAAGAAAAATTAAATATTTCTAAATAGCTCTTTTAAAGAGCTTTCAGATGATACATTTGAGTTTTGCAATATTTTAATCTATGATGGAGTTTTAAGCAATTAAACGAACGTATTTACCTGTAAAAGCGGCCATCTTGATGACGTCATCACGGGAGTTCATGACCCCTGATCAAGTGTCTCCCGGCGGTTTTTTGTTCTTATATATGTACCTAAGCTCTGTACCAAATTTCACACTGGTATCCGGAAGTGAAATATTTCGGCTATTTTTGTCGCTAACTCCACAGACTATAGTACAAACACTAATGAATGAAACACTCAGTCATACACGAATTTGCGACAAAAAAAAGTACTTAAGGTAAAAATGTGCTAGCGAATGAGTATACATATTCATTGAATGTTAAAGTGATGGAAACGCAAGTAAATTAATTTGAATGTTAATTGAAACGTCGCACAATGGTTCGAAACGGGAAAAAGCGGCAAAAATCCCTTGAGTCTAGATCGCTCTCCTTGAGAAGTTGTGAAAATGTGACTTACGTTAGTCTGGTTTTGAGGTGCAGATTTTTTTTGGAATACGTCAAATTTGATGGCCAATCTCTTTGATATAAATCAATTTGTCCCCCTTATACCATGACATGTTATTTTTTAGCTTTTTTAGTTTACTATATTGGTGTTTGTAAATAGTGAGATTTAAATGAAAACATCTGCCACGCCCACAGTCGCAGGTGGTCTGGTCGCAGCTAAATTGTTTTTGTTTAGTTACAGGAAGGTTCAAACTGCTTGCCAATATACCTTTAAGCTCACCGGAAGCCGCCGATAAAAGTATATGCCTCAATATATTTCATAATATTTTTTCGCAATTACTTTTTTTTTCACTTCAGATAATTTTAAATTTTAATTATTATTTCTGGTGTAATATGCATCCCATAAGTGTGAAAGATCAATGTGAAATGAGTTTTTATAAATTCAAAATCGGATTACTGCACGTATGAGTTAAAACTGCAATGTAGGGTCAAGTCCAAAATTAATTAAAAACGTAATTTTTCAACATTCTTGGCTTATTTTCAGTAATAGGCAATTTTTTTTCCAACTACTGTCTGTTTGCGTTTTGTGCGCCTGGGAGCCACGGACGCTTCCATCTGAAAAAAGGGAGATAGGTTTAGAATGCGCACTACCCGATGCCTTCAGCTTTTGTTCGCTTTCTACTTCCTCGTTGCTTTTCCCCCTATTTCGAGCAAGTCCGAGGACACTTCGCGCGTTCGCAGATACAGCGGAGGTCGCACGAAAAAATTTTAGACAGTAAATCTTATGGACTACAACTCAAGGGCTAAGTAATTACGGCATTAAAATTTTTCTATGTTCGAACTTTGAAATGCCTATTTTTTCCGCCCTCGAACCACTGTGCGTCGGAGAGATTATATCCATATATTATTCTTGATTATTAATTTATATTTATTCTGAGTTGAGTTGAGACTAATCCTCCAAATGTTTGATGAAGTCAGACAAGGTCCACCAGACCATTGACCCGGAGGAAATCGAGGACAAGATAGAACGTAAAAAATCCTCCTCACTCCTGGTTATTGATTTATCAAGTTCAGGATTATGTATGTGTCTTAATAAATTCACGCACTTAATTCAATGATATTTCGACTTGTATTATGCATGCTTTTGCCATTTTTCTGCTTTAATATTTACTTACGAAACTTTTTATGTCGAAATTCTAGCTTTTTCCCTTGGTCCATCCGATTTCACCTTATTGATCATTCCATGTCAAGTGTCCCAAATTTCGAGAAAATCCCCACTCGACCCCCTCCGATTTTGATGAAAATTTTTTTGGAAGTACATATAAGACTTGCATGAAGCCAACCGAGTTATAGCTCCATAAGCGCTATAGTTCAGCCAATATAAAGTATTTTGTAAAGGCCTCTTTTTCGTGTCTTGAAAAAAATGACCAAATCGTCAAATTCGTGCTTTTATTGCTCGCGACCTAAGACGATTATATGGCTCAAATTTGGTGACTCTGATCACTGTTTAGGGTAGAATAGCCTACTTGTGTAACAAACGCTCAAAGTACTGTAGATTTTTCGCAATTTTCTGCCAAATTTGGTAAAAAATCGTATTTTGGAAAATTTTGACCATAGGTTATCAGCTTGTATCTGCCGAGAGAATGACTTTCTGAAGCTATTTCTTTCATCCTTTGTAGCCTGATAGTTCGTCCGAAAGGTGTGCAAGTGGCATCTTGATAGCTCAAATAGTTACTGAATTATGCGAGTTGAAATTCCAGTCAAAATTTTTTTTTTCTCAATTTTGTCTCACTTTCAAATAGTAATATCTCAAAAGGGTCATCTTGAATTTCAATTTTCTTTACATTATTGGAAAGAACACACTTTTCTTAACTAAAAAACGTTGGTTTTATTTTTGAGACAAACCAGTTTCAAGGGGATATTGCAGATCAAAAATGTGTGCGTTATTCTAAGTGAAATCAAAGAAAAAAAGGCATAGAGCTTAAAAGTTCATGTCAATTTGCTCTGATAAAATTTAAAGGAGCTATTGTACTTATGTTCTGATGAAAAAAACCTTTTTTAGATATTTTTGAGCTTTAGTTTTTGTGTGCGCATCCGTAAAAACTCAAGAAATGGCAAAAAATAAAGTTTCGTTTTTAACAAAAAGAATTATTTTTTTATAGCTGCTATAAGAGTTTGAGTCTTTTCTAGGAGTTGTCTTAAAACTCTTGGAACATAATTTCGGATGATATGTCACTGTGCAAGGTGTCATTAATATTTTAAGGTCATAAAAAGCATTGTTTCCTTTTCAAAAAATTAAAAATAGAAATAATTAATAAATGAGATAAATACATAAATCCAAAGCCATTATTCTAAAAAGCAATAACGAAAGTTTTCGATAGAGTTGAACATTGCAATTATTTCCGCCATGTAAATGATAACAATAGTTATTGAAAATATGATAATTAGTATTGAAAATCCATTCTTTATACTTCCGAGGATGTGTCTAGGATATTCAGCCCATGATTGCGATTTTCCTATAAAGAAAAATGATGAAAAATGGGAAAATGCTTTTTATGACCTTGAAATAATAATGACCTACAACCTTGCCAAGTGACATATCATCCGAAATTCTATTTCAAGAGCTTTAAAATAACACATAGAGGAAAAGACTCAAGCTCTTACAGCAGCGATAAAAAAAAAATAATTCTTTTTGTTAAAAACGAAACTTTTATTTTTTGCCATGTCTTAAGTTTTTACGGATGCGCACACAAAAACTAAAGTTCAAAAATATCTAAAAAAGGTTTTTTTCAACAGAACATAAGTACAATAGCTCCTTTGAATTATACACCAGATTGACATGAACTTTTAAGGTCTATGTATTTTTTTCTTTGATTTCACGTGGATAGACGTACAGATTTTTGATCTGGCAATATCACCTTGAAACTGGTTTGACTCAAAAATAAGAATAACGTTTTTTGGTTAAAACAGTGTGCTCTTTCCAATGATGTAAAGAAAATTAAAATTCAAGATGACCATTTTGAGATATTGCCCTTTGAAATTGAGACAAAATTGAGAAAAAAAAATTTTTTTTGACTAGAATTTCAACTCGCATAATTCAGCAACTATTTGAGCTATCAAGATGCCACTTGCACACCTTTTGGACGAACTATTAGGCTACAAACGAGGAAAGAATTAGCTTCAGAAAATCATTCTTTCAGCAGATACAAGCTGATAACGTATGGTCAAATTTTGCCAAATTACGATTTTTTACCAACTTTGGCAGCAAATTGCAAAAAATCTACAGTGCTTTGAGCTTTTGTTACACAAGTAGGCTATTCTACCCTAAACAGTGATCAGAATCACCAAATTTGAGCCATATAATCGTCTTAGGTCGCGAGCAATAAAAGCACAAACTTGACGATTTGGTCATTTTTTTTCAAGACACGAAAAAGAGGCCTTTACAAAATAATTTATATTGGCTGAACTATAGCGCTTATGGAGCTATAATTTGGTATGGCTTCATGCAAGTCTTATATGTACTTCCAAAAAAATTTTCATCAAAATCGAAGGGGGCGAGTGGGGACGCCTCGTACACTTGACATGGAATGACCCTTATTGGAAATTCATAGCATATCATGTTGCCTCACTTATCTCAGCCATGAAAAGTTATCCAAATTTTTCTGTATCCAGTTGAAAATATTTTTTTTATGAAAACTTCGAATTACAGTGTTTAAATTTACATCAAAATTTATAAATTCAGTTATAAGCAACTAAACAATGCAATATTACATGTGAATGCAGTTTCAAACTACTAATTTTGAAGTTTGCTGGATCAAACGTCAAAAATTGTGTTTTTCTGTGTTCAAACTTGTCGTTTCGTGTTAAAAAAATATTAAAATCATCTGTCGATAAAAATAACGTGAAAATAAAATCAGATGCACATTTTTCGTAACAAAAAAAAAAAAAAGTTTTTCTGAAAAATATTTTTTTTCTCCATTTTTTTTTATTTTTACAATTGCAAATGTGCTGAAACGACGGCATAAAAATATGCAACTGGAGGCCGAGGGGGGGGTGCATGGGGGCCCGGCATCAAAATTGGTTCGGGGCCCCATTGCTGGTAGCGGCGGCCCTGGTTACCTATCGATTGGTAATTTTTCAGGCTTCATGAGTTTTAATTTATATAATTATACGATTTTAATTAACGAAGATATCAATTAATAAGTAATCAAGTTTAAAGTTGAATTTGATAAAACTTTCCTTGTCATTTTGAATGTACGAAGTATCTCAATAATTCGAGTGATTTTCTGATGCAGGAAAAAAGTAAAGGCGTGAAGCACCTGTTAGCGAGCCGACTTGGCGGCGAGTAGTTTGTTGAGACTTTTTTTACAACTTTAAAGGCGTGAAGCTCCCGTGCAACGCCGGGCCACGCAGCTAGCTGATTGGGGCATTAGAGGGCCACGTGCGTAGTATGTGTTGCAATCTTTTGAGCATTAAATTTTATCTCAAATAAATAGCATCAGAATGAGGTAAAAGTTAGGGGTGGGGGACATTAGCATCCACATGCCACAGGAAGCTAATCTAGCTGCTCTGGCAGCTAGTTTTATCATTAAATGCTAAACAATTAGTACATAAAACGAATAATTTTAGCAACCATTAAATCAATTTAATGCTTTCAAGGGCTTTTTAAGGACTTTTTTTAAAAAGGAGATGAGTTGTTACTACGTTCAATAATGATTCAATAATCGTATCGTCAGCTGATATACTGTTTCGAAAATATTGACCATGACCGCAATATCAACAATTGAGGAAAGCATGGCGAAGTCTGTGAGAGTCGGAAACGATACTTCTAGTGTTTACGATAATTTTTGCTATGTAAATGAACGTCCTGTTGATGATATATCTTTAGAATTTTTTTACAAACCTCATACTATTACATTGTTGACTGTGGCGGTTGGTGCTGTATTGTATTCTGTATTCACTCGGTAAGTTAGTGCGTTCGGGTAATTTTTTTTGCAAGTTAAAGAAAAGGATTTAGGATCTTTGAGTTCTAGAAAGTGCAAAACGCTGAAAGTTATTTAAATTGATTTTGGAAAATCAACTAATGTAAAAAAATTTCGGTAATTTTAATGCTTTGCAAAGAGTACTTGCCGAATACTTGGTAGATACTCAGTGGTATACTCGGCAAATTTGCCGAGCTATTGGTACTTGGCCAATTTTTCACCAGGTATTCGGCCAATTCTGAGTTGTTGTAAAAATGTGAATAGTGTCCTAGGCAAATTTTTTTTAAAGGCATTTGCTATATATTCATAAACTCTATGAATGAGTACCTAAAATCACTTATAAAATAATTACAGAGTAAAAAGATGACTTATAATAGCATAAGTCCAGAGGTTCCCAAAGTCCAAACTTCCACGTATACCCTCCTCCTGAGAATTACTAACTTTGCGGATCCCCTCTGCAAAAGAAAAATTTTATTTAATGCACTTTTTTTCTTCTTCTATATGTTTTCACGGTTCACCCCTTTAAATTTTTTTTATTCATTGTTCTGTAAATTTTTTAAAGCTCTTGTCTACTTTTTATTACTTTACATTATTATTTTAAGCTTTGGAAGTAAAAATCAATGTAAACTCAATGAAGTGTCAAATATGTATCAAAATTTAGGGTTCTGGGGAGTTTGCTGAGAACTGTGTGATTGCAAACATGAACTCTTTTATTCCCTATAAATACGCTTTCTTTTTCAATAAAAATATTGTAACCCATTCTTCAATTTCATCTATTTTTTACGCTTCAGAAGGATAGCACCGTAGACCCCCAGGGGTCTGTAGATCACTTTGAGAAACTGGCATAGCCTATATTATTTCTACCATACCTATAAATAAAATAATTTTTTTCTGTATTAAGAGCAATTAATTCTGATGTCTTAAATGTTACATGTGATTTGGATCATGTATTAGTATAAAATTGTTTATCATCTTTTTTCCATTATTAAAAAAAATGTTTCTGACATCAAAATAGCTTAAAATATGTTGTTTCTTATTCGTTAGAAACAATAAGAGTTAGATATGTATTATTGTTTCTAACGAGCTTATGGTTAGATAATGTATGTTATTAATAACTGACATAATGAATTAACCACCCTACGGTTGGGCAGTCCCAGGAATACATGTTAAATGGACAAGATATCTTGTCATAAATTGCAAGGTGGTTAAATTAAGAAAATCGGATTTAAATTTTAAAACAGAATGATTTTTTTATTAGGAAAAAAATATTGCAAACCCTGATACGTAGACATTTTTAGGAATTTAAATGTCTGAAGATTAATAAGAACTGAATATTCTGAGAAAATCCTTTTAAATGATTTTGTGAATTGTTTCTTTTGTTTGATGTAAAACTTAAAAGCAAATTTTTGTGATAGATAATTCTAAGGAGCTATTTGTATTTTGATTTTCTTATGATTCTTAAAATGGGGAATTGAAATCATCTAATAATATATCTATCACTTATCATATATTTTAGGAATGATGATAACATTCAGAACAACATCTGGGATGGAATTCGATGTGTTTGCTTTTTCTTCTTAATAGTCAGTGTTTTAGCTTTTCCAAATGGTATGTACTTACTTCTTAAAAGTCATGTAATTATAAGTTAGAATCATTTTCAACATTTCAAATATCATTCCTGCTATTAAAGAATACACAAGTTCTTTATTTTTATGCATTCGAGTTTCGAATATAATCTCCACTTTTATATTTTTGTGACTAGTATCAAAACTTGTGCCAGCCTCAACAACGCAACACTGATGGTTGTCCCACATGCTTAAAATAAGCTACAGATTACATTGAGTGACAAAAAAAAAAAAAAACTCTCAAAATGCATTCCACTCTGTTGGTGATTCTTATTTAAAAGGGTTCAAGTATCACCAGTTTCCACTCCGTGTTAGATTCTCCCCCTTCCCAATTTTTTCAGTTTTTGAGATTTTCATTGTCATTTGGAGGAAAAGGAAGCATTTTATTAACTGGTAACACTTGTTGAAACCATTTTTGGAATTTTTTTACAGTTAAAAATTTAAATTGTTTGGAAAAAAAAACAGCTTTTTATATATTAAGTAACATGAATTGCTTAATTTTTTCAGAAACATTTGTGCAAGTTAAATATGAGCTCTCAGCGCAGCATGTCTCAGGAATTTTAACCTTTTAGTTTTTGTTATAATTCTCTTGGTGTTTATTTTATTTTATTTTTAAATTTATAAGTTTATGTGCAACTTAAGTATTCTCTCCTTCTCTGGTATTTATATTATTAAAATCTGTTCTTATCTGTGTCTATCTGAAGCTTGAACTCCTCAAAAACTGCCGGGACTAGAGAATCAATCAAGGTACCATTCGATTCTGCAGTTTCTTTTCTGAACAAAACGACCACTATTGTGGTTTTACAATTTTAACTAATGGAGATATCAATTAATAAGTTTTTTCCCCTACCGTTTCGACCATTGTCATTCCTTTAGAACCAGGAAGTAAATGCGCTATTGTGCAATCCTCTCTTGCGGGTAGATGCCAGAATATCTTTCTTCCTCTCAATAATTCGAATGACTTTTGATACAGGAAAGCTTCTTAGCGAGTCGCTTTAGTGGGGAGTAATTTGTTGAAACTTTCCTCGCTACTTTAAAGGCGAGCCGCCTTGGTGGCGAGTAGTTTGTTAAAACTTTCCTCACTACTTGAAAGGCGCGAAGCGCTCGTCCAACGGCGGGCCACGCAACTAGTTATTTTTTAATTTTCATTCTTGAAAAGTTTTTGTGATGTTATTACAGTTTTCTTCTTTCTATGTATGCTTTCTCTGTTAATAATATTAAAATCATTTATCAATTTTGATTGTTTTATGCTATTTTTAAAGATTTACTAAATGTGTTTTATCTTTTTCTAGGGCCGTTTATCAGACCACATCCTGCGCTATGGAGATTAGTGTTTGGTAAATTTGGGTTCTTTATTTTCAAAAGAAGGTTTTAAAACTTGTTTACAAAACAGTTGAAGCAGAATACTTTTTTAGCAAAAATATTTAAATTAGGATATAATGTATACAATGTGTGTCGTACTTGTTTACTTTTCACAATAAAACAATCTTCTATTAATTTCCTTCAAATTAAGTTAGAGGCATTAAATTTAATCATAATGACATCAAAGATGCTAAAGGCATTTTGCCAATTTGTACATTTTGGCAATGTACGTTTCTCTATCCTATTGTACAGTCATGTGTAAAATTGTATGTTTCTCACATCTTTCTTTATCAATTCCGAAGTCCTTTTATAAATAAAACTAATTTCAATGACTAGTCTTTAAAATGCATCGTTCTGTCTGTTAATGCGCTAGGGAAAGACAGAACTTCGTCCTATTTCAACACTGAGCTCGAACTTGGGAAAACTGGTTCTCGTGATTGAGATTGCATTCCTCTTGTATCGTGCAAATATTTCAATATTTCTGAAAATTTTTGGTTACATTAACATATGCTACCTTAGGTTATCGCATTTTATTACATATTTCACTTTTAAATGAATTTTGGTACATGCTTTCATTTTAAACGTGATTCTTCGAAAATTGCTTCTTGTGTTTGACATTTCAATCTTTTAACATCTTGTAAGTGTTATATTTTTGATTGTTGGATGTTATTTTGGCACATTGCTTTCTTAGATTAACTTATTACATTTTTTATTTTTATAATTAATAAATAAATTTTTAAAAACTGACGAATAGTCCATGAGAATTGCTTTCGATGTTTGAGATATCAATCCTTTTGCATTTAGAAATTATTTTAATATTTTTGTCATTTGGATATTACTTTAACATGGCTTCCTTAGACTACCTTATTTGTTTATATATATTTTTTCTTTTTTTACAAGCATGCTTATATTTAACACATACTTCACAGACAATTGCTCAACTGAAATATTCAATTGAAAATCTAAAGAAAACTTAAAATGAACTATAATTAAAGGTAGTTACTGGAAGTGACAGTGATGTGATTAGGATAACAAACTTAAAGTCTGATTTTCATTCAAAAAAATATTGTTTTAGTACGATTTCTTAGGGAAAGATTTTCTAGGTAGACATGTTGGCAGGTATCTAAAGGTAAGGGGCAAGAGCAAGTTTTTTTTTTTTTTTTTTTGGACAATAATTATAGGAATTCATCTTCATTTGTTTTTCCATCTACAGGTGTCAGTGTCATTTATTTACTTGGACTTCTCTTCTTGTTATTTCAAAGCTATGATACGGTGAAAGGGATTATGTATTGGTTTTATCCTGAACTGATTGAATTTCGAATTGATACGGAAAAGGTAAGTGGAAATGTGTTTCTTATATTTCACTATTTTTGTCATTTATTTTACCTCCTTTTCTGAAGCACTTATTTTATTACTGCTCCCACTGATACCAAGTACTTATCATGGGAATGTTTCTGATTAAGTGTGTTCAACCATTTTCTTTCTTAAAATAAATAAATAAATACATAAAAAAAATCAGAAGAATTAGAGTTTTTCTTCAAAAGATTTTTTATAGATAAACTTAAGATAATTGTAAGTTGTATCAATGTGAGTTTAGATTAGTGGTGCTTTTACTGTACTTTGTTTTTGTTGTTATTGCTATTTTGCTTGAGATGACATATAAAATATTAGTTTTAATGTCTTCAAAGTAGTACAAGGTATTAGAACTCATCCATTAAAATGTCTAAAGAGTGGTAATGAGTGAGACAAAAGCTTAAATAAGTCACTAGTTGTATCTATAAATGTGGAAGCAATTATATTTATAGTTGCCAAATATGAGCAATTTAAAAAAATGATTAACTGAAAAAAGAAGACTGAAAGTATCCCATTCACTACCGCTACACATATACATATTTAATGAAAAAATGATCAAATAACCTTTGTGCTAAAATGTGATCGAAATTAAGCACCGACATAAATAAAGCAAATTATGAAAAAAATAAAACACATAAATGCTGTATTTTCTTCGCATTTGTGCTTTATCTGTACCTCAGAACCAGAATGACGCAAGTCCAAAAATGGCGATTTTCACTTTATCACTGCATTGTGTGTAGAATTTTGTTCCACATCGACCTATGAAGACATTTATTCTATAAAAAAAATTCCTTCACAATTATTTAGCAGTATAAAAGAGCACGAGTCCCATCATGCATTCGACAATGGTTTTCGCCCTCTGCAAGTCTGATTCTGAGGTACAGTTATTTACATTGGTTTTTAACTTCAATTATACATATATCTGTGCTTTTTTCATTATTTTTTAATATTTAGTGTTGTACATTATATTAACATTTCTTTTTAGGAATATGGAGTTAATTGCTCAGATATAACTTTTGAACGTGTATGGAGTCATGTGGATGTTTTTGCTTTTGGCCATTTTTTTGGTTGGGCAATGAAAGCCATGTTAGTGAGGCATTATGGCATTTGTTGGACAATAAGTGTCACATGGGAAATCACTGAGGTAATGTTTAGTTCACTTTCTATTTCTAATGCATTTCTTTTTAAATTTTCTGAGAATACATTTTTAATGTTAGAGAAAGTTCTACAACATTAATGCATTTCTTTTTAAATTTTCTGAGAATATATTTTTAATGTTAGAGAAAGTTCTGCAACGTTTTTTTCATTTAATGAATATGTATTTTTCTTTTTTTCTTCTTTTTTTTTTTTGTATGAATGGAGCAGTTTAAGTAGGAAATATTTTAAAAGGTTTTTAATACTAATTTAGGAAGAAAATTTATATACACATGAAAGAGTGCATAAATAGGAAAGTTTGAGTTCCATACTGATATTTTGATTTTCTTTAATTTATTAAGAAAACTTTCTTCAACCTTTTTTTATTCTTCTTTAGCTCTGTAAATGTTAACTTTTCTGAAGCTTTTTTTTTGTTTTCCAATTAAAAATGAAACTTTTCATGGAAATACCATTGGCAAGATTAAAAGCAAAGCAAAAAGCTAGGCTTGAAAGTAATATCAAAAGATTAAGAGCATAATGCCGTACCTTAAATATCGTGTCAATAGTATCTAAAACTGTTAAACCCATTTAGTTTTTTTTTTTTTTTTCAGTAGAAAAAGTTACTTTATTTCTCCCTAAAAGTAACACATTCCTTAATGAACTCTATGTACACCTTTTCTGCTGTCTATTTAAGGTGGTTGACATTTTGTGTTATAATTTGAAAATTGTTGCTTGTTACCTTGTTGCTTACTGTTCAGCTGGTGCAAAAAAGCTGAAAATAAGTGAGAATGAAGTTCTTTTTTCTTTTCAAAGTGAATTACATTTACTCTCACTTGTTGGGGAATGATTGCAGAAGGATGTCCAGTATCTTCCTACTAAATGTAATTTTGGCTATCTTCAAAAAAAAAAAGACTTGCCTAAACATTTCGGTTATTTTTTGAGAATCATTGTTTCACACTACTATCTTGCCTAGTCAAATTAATGTTAAGTTCTTACTCCCCTCATTTTCACAAGAACTAAAAATTGTTTGTATCATTGCTCTAAATTATCCAGATAGATTGTTGGATCGATTTTTGAGTGATACTACTGTAAGTAGAAAAATGTGGGAACTTAAAAATTGTAGTTGACCTATCTCACTCTCTATCCATCCTAACTCTAGTTGTAATATGTTGTAAAGATAAAATTGTTTTAAATTAAAAAGGAACTAATACATCAAAATATGGTCATAGGTGTAAATAATGTCCTTTTGTGCTATGTGTTTTAATTCTTATTATATTTAAATTAGTAATTGCAGAAAAAATGAAATATTTTACTTGACTCATGCATTTTAAGTATTGTAGTTATGTGTATTTTTATTGTTAAACTTTTAACTAATATGTAACAACTTTTTTTTCTTATTTTTAAAAAACATTTTTTTTATTCAGGTTGCATTTGCTCATTTATTGCCAAATTTTGTTGAATGCTGGTGGGATGCTTTAATACTTGATATTCTGCTCTGTAATGGTATTGGAATTTATCTTGGTATGGTTTTATGTCGCAAATTAGAAAATGAAACTTATGAATGGGAAAGCATTAAGTGAGTGAAAGTTGTTTTACTAATTTTAATCATCCAGTTGCCGTAAATAAAAGTGCCAATTAATAGATTTTCAGTACATGTTTCAAAATAAAATTAAATACAAAATAAGATTAAGTAACATTTCTATTGTTTGTTTTTTCCGATTGCTGTATTTATTTAAAAATTTATCATGTGTTTCAGAAAAAACTCAAAATGCATTTTTTACCATCTCCTGAAGTCTGATTGAAAGTATTTATATCCCAAAGCTAACTATTTAACAAAATATAGTTCTTTACCATACTTTCTGACATTTAAACTTTCAATCTGGTACAATGTTTCTTAACTATTAATAAATTTTTTTTTACCCTTTAATTAAGAATTAAGTTATAGTCATTTTTTATTCAACTGGAAGTGTTTTGAGGATAAATTGTAAAGACTTAACAACACAGTTGTTGAATCTTTTTTACCATGTTTTTTAAACCTGGTTTGGTGTTTGTCTGTTTGGGTGAAATTTTCACCTACTTCCTGTGATTTGATTTTTTTGAAATTTTGTATGTAACCTCCGACGCAATGACAATGCAACATCCTCTAATCAAATTGATTAACTATTAGATATTAGTTTATTCCAATTTTCATCAACATTTTTGCACAAATCATCTAATATGAGGGCGAAAAAATGCTCGCAAAAATGAGAACTAAATATCTGTAAGAACCCCTAATTTTTCTGGATCATATAAAATTTGTTCCTCTGTTCCAAGGGAATAAGAATGTGAATTATAATTGTTTTTGACTAATTTCATGCTAAAATGTTTTTTGAAGTTTCAATTGAGAATTCACTGTTGAACAATACTTTCATTTAAATGTCGTAAATTTTCAAAGCAATGCACATAATTACACTTAAGATTAAAACCTGCCCCATCTGTGCAAAATTCAACATAAAACAGGCATCTCCAGCACATATTCTCGAATGCCTGAGTTTGTCTTGTACAAATCTTTTTCTTTCTCTGTTACTTTTCTTTGACTTTCTGAGATAGCATAATCTTGTAGACCTTGTCCATACCAGCCAACTTGTACGTTTTGGCCGTACAATGTACATTTTTTTGCTCTATTGTACGATCGTACGATTAAGGTGTAAAATCGTACGTTTTATACAGATTTTTCATCAATTCCAAGGGCTTTTTTCATTTAACTAAATTTCAACTACTAGGCCTCTTTAAAATACATTGTTACACGTGTTAATAGGCGAGGGAGAGCCTAAGCTTCATTATATTTCAGTACTGAACGCTCACTTCGCGGAAAACTTGTTCACATGGTGGAAACTGCAATCCTTTTGCATCGTACAAATATTTTAATATTTGCGAAAGTTTTAGGTTACGTTAACATATGCTTCCTTAGATTATCTCATTTAATTATTTACTTCAATAATTTATAAATTTTTTCCTTCCCATTTTACATGCTTATATTTTACCCTCGATTCTGGTAAAATCGTTTCTTTTGTTTGGCATTTCAATCCTTTAACATCTTGTCAATGTTTTAATATTTTTGATGGTGGAAGTTATTTTGACATATTGCTATCTTAAATGAAATGATTGCATTTTTTTTTATAATTAATAAATTTAGTTGAAAAAAACTAATCTGTAGTCAATGAAAAATTTCTTCATTTGTTAAGATATCAGTCCTTTTGCATCGTGAAAGTATTTTAATATTTTGGACAATTGGAAGTATTTTAGCATGGCTACTTAAGCCTTCTTTATTTTATTTCACATATTTTTTTTTCATGTTTTTTCTCTTCTTACCACCATGCTGATATTCAACACCTACTTCAGAGAAAATTGCATAGCTGAAACTCTTTTATTCAGTTGAAAATCTAAAGAAATATTAAAATGTAAGAAAACTACTGAAAGTGACAGTGATACAATTACAATAACTTATTTAATGTCTGATTTTCATTAAGAAATAGGTTATTGTCTTAGTAAAAAATTGTAAGATTTTCTAAGTAGACATGTTGGCAGGTATGCTTGTCTAGTGTTAGAGGCTAGACATGGAGGTTAGAAACAACAACACACTTTAGTTATGATTACAGCAAAAGGATCTGAGATAACGCTAAAATGTATCAAGTCAATGTCAGTACCTCATTAATTGTTTAAAATTTACTGCAAAATTTCATATGCAATACTAAAAAGCAGAAAATTATTTAGATGAAATTTTTTAAATATTTATCATGTTTTTATAACAGACTAAAATATAAAAAAATAATTTCACTAAGCCACACATAGATTTAAAGCCCTGTAGAGGTTCAGAACATTTTACAAATCGTCCAAAATATTTGATTGGAAATTTTTGACAGCTGTCAAAGTACTTGTATGCTCAAAAGGAATAAAATATTAAAAACCTTTTTTTTTCTTGCAATCTAAAGACTTTTTCTGTTTTGATTCACTAAAAATTAGGAAATAAAATAAGTATTTGATTTCTTGATTGCAATGCTCAATAATTTTAGTTGATCTCAATATATTTATATTTAGGTCAATGCTAAAGCAGCCAGTAAAATTGTTGATTAAAATTGAGAAAAAAAGAAATATAGGCGGTATAGTAAAAGCTATTTTTACTAAGCCTTGTACCACCCATTTTTTCTCTCAAATTTTTAATTAAAATTTTATTGACTGCTTTTTTATTTAAATAATTATTGTATACATTGTTTAATAAGGCCAAATCACTCATTTAATAGGCAAACTTTTTATGTTTTTATGTTATAATAAAATTTCATTTACACTATTTATGTTATTGTCCATGATGGAAGAGAAAAAAAATCATTATGAAAATTTTATCTTTAGGTCTATTCCAAGTACTAAAGGAAAGATTCGCCGAGCTGTTCTTCAATTTACTCCTGCTAGGTGAGTTGTCATATTTTCTTAGAAATGTACAGTCAAATCCATCCTTCTCGAATTTCGCAAAAATGAAAGAAAATTTCAAGGTAAGAGGTTTTGTGATTCAGACATTTTGATAAAGTCATAAAAACAAAAGACTGGTTGTATTCCTTAGATAAAAGTTTTACTGTATGATTTACTGTAATTATTCATAATTTAGTGTGAAAAAATCTTTGTGTGGTTGCCAAATTTTTTTCAAATTTAACTTTAAACTCCAGTTTTACTTTATCCAATCATTATTACATAGACTGAATATTCATGCCTCTCTGCTTTACTTATCCATATCCTCCACTCATGAATCATAATTTTGAATATCTTAAAACCACAGAAGCCTTTATAAAACAATGAAATTTCCTGTCTTTGC